>MOOZ01000575.1:466359-482326 GCA_002930495.1 Cecropterus lyciades | reverse complement strand
CTACTTTAAATATATTTAATTAGTGATAATTAATAAACATTATAAATAAATGTTGTATGAAACATTTTTACTTGTCTCTAATTATTAGTATTAACTAGGGTTCATATGTGATTGTCCGTAACTTAGAAACTATAGTAATATATGGTAGCGCGTGCATCGCGACCGGCCTGCGGCGGTGCGCGGAGAAAAGACGCGTACTACTCGGCGGCACTGGACGGAATGACTCGCCGTTAAAACTACTCAAAGGCAAGCCGCGTCGGAGGCATCGGCTTTCGGCACGTTTGTATTCGCGCCGACCTCTTTGTGGATGCCGCGCGAACTGCCGCCTGTACCGAACGAACTATACTCCTCCCGAACGGATTGGCCACTTTTAACCGCTATAGTGCACCTATGCCGTCGTGGTCTTATAATGTTTAAAGTAATATTGTATTTCATAAAGCCGATATCAAAAGAAAAATTATATGTAAAATATACACACACCGGCACAATTAGGGGAACACGAAATAAAGATAGATTTTTTCAATTAATTTATTTTCTATAATTTTTTCTTACAAAATAACCACATTGCCTCAAAATAACTAAAATTAAGCTTAAGTAAGCTATACATAACACCTTCTTTAGAAATTAAACCTAAATTATGAAAATTCGCAATATAAGGCAATGTTATTGTGAGATGTTAAATTGTCATAAAAAAAAGTAAAAGAAAACAATATTAATTAATACCGGGTACTGCCTCCGCGGGCTCGTAGAAGCGCTTGTATACGACTTTCCATGCTCTGAATTAGGCTGTCGATCACTTCTTGTGGCAAATTGTCCCACTCTTCCACTAATGCCAGTTTCAGCTCTTTAACGTTCCTAGGAGGTGGATTTCGCTTTCAAACTCTTCTTCCCAGAACGTCCCAGGCCTGTTCTATTGGGTTCATGTCCGGTGATCGTGCTGGCCACTTCATTTGAGTGATACCTACCTCATCGAGGTAATTACTCACGATACGCGCAGTGTGGGGGCACGCGTTATCGTGCATAAAAATGAAATCTTGGCCTATGAATGGGGCAAAAGTCATAACATTTGGCTCTAGAATCTCTGTTACATATCGGTGTGCAGTGAGAGATCCATTTTTGATTGGCATTAACTCGGTGCGAGCTCCTAAACAGATGCCACCTCATACCATCACCGACCCTCCATTATAAGACACGGTTTCTGTGAAATATGTCTGATTATATCGTTCTCGATACCTTCACATCTCCACCATAAAAGCGGCTTTCATCGGTGAATAAAACGCGATTCCACTCACTTGACCAATCTTGATGCTCACGGGCAAACCCTAATCTTGCCACACGATGAACTGTCTCGAGTTTAGGCGCTTTTGCCGGCACATACGATCTTAATCCAACTTCGTTGAGACGTAACTGTAGCTGTAAGTAGGTAACAAACGAGAATGCATTCCACCTGATCGTAAGTGGCCAATGCCCGGTCGTCCGGCGATTAAGAATACAAGGGGTTACATCAGATACATTGTAACCTCTGGTGATTATCATGGAACACCTGGGATAAGTATGTCTCATAAGACCATTGCTGTTATTAGGCAGAAATAAGAACGGCTATGGCGCCTCTAGGACTTAGAGCTCCAAAGGACTACTACCTTCTTAAGTTATAGTCATGCCAATATATGCAATTTAGGTTGTGACCACATTGTTACAGTTTTATTGATTGTTCTTTAGTGAATAGATATATCACTGCTCTGTTTTAAGAGAACCGTATGTGTATTAAAACATAAAATTCAAGGCAGGCAAAAAAAAGCTGTTAAATTTTAGTAAAAAGTATAATTGTTGATTTTTGTTTGCCTTTATGTCATGTGTAATTAAAATGTGCGAGACAGTCATGTCAGTTGGCTGAAAAGCAAGAAGCCAAGCCAAAAATGTGTCAGTTGTTATTGTCATGTGAATTTGTTAAGTCAATTGTCAGTGTCACTTTAGAGTGTTCTCGGACAATAATAAACACGCGTGTTTAAATAGTTTTGAAATTATACATAATGTTTAAAAAAAGTCACATTCAGTGAGAAATTTATTTTAAATAGTTATTTGATAAGTAGTTAAAATGTCCGAAGATAAAAGGAGTAGCCAAATATTCACTGGCGCGAGAGTGTTAGGTTATGTCAGTACACATGTACCTTCCGTGTCTAGATACATCCAGAGACGTGGTGAAAATCTCGTTTGTACTAGCGTGGGGAAGTGGTTTCATACTTACGGGTGTGACAAGTTCCGTCTACTCAGTGTTAGTGGGGAACATCCCGGCCCTATAACATGTATGAGCGGCGACAATTTTCATGTATATACAGCCAGTGAAAATAATATTTACGCGTGGAGACGAGGTTGCGAACTAAAACACGTCTACAAAGGTCACACTGCGCCTATTAATCACATCCTACCGTTCGGAGTTCATATAATTTCTATAGATGAAGACAACGTTTTAAGGATATTCGATATTAAGGACGAGGAACAAATTCTCGAACTAAATTTCGATAAAGATCATTTTAAAGTTACAACACTATGCCATCCACCAACATATTTGAACAAAATCTTGCTCGGAAGCAAGCAGGGTCAACTTCAAATTTGGAATGTGCGTACCAGCAAATTGGTTTACACTATAACAGGGTGGCAATCGTCTGTGAGGGTGACAGAGCCCGCGCCAGCCGTAGACGTTGTAGCTATAGCTTTGGCAAATAGAAAAATTTTACTACATAATATTCGCTATGATGAAACTGTTATGGAATTTACTCATGATTGGGGAATAGTCAGTTGCTTATCATTTAGGCTTGACCAGGCACCGGTTATGGTGTCGGGCAGTACCCAAGGGCACATAGTTGTGTGGGATTTGGAGGAGAAGAGAGTTAAGTCTCAAATTCAAGCAGCCCACTCATCAAGGATAGCTGGTTTACAATGTTTGATGTCTGAGCCCCTGATGATAACTAATTCACAAGATAATTCATTGAAAATGTGGATCTTTGATATGCCTGATGGTGGTGCAAGGCTTCTGAAGAAAAGGTGATGAATATATTTTTGATGTTATACACATTGCTTTTCAGAAAATATTTTTCTTAACTGGGCATTGTATATTATTGCATTTGAAAGATGATTATGGACAAATGTTAAAAATTATGTAATGCATTTTGGATATATTCTGCATTTATTGGTGGTAGAACTCCTTGTGATTCGACTCCGGAAGCACCACTGCCACACTTATTTCTACCTAATATCAACAGTGTTATGCACTGTTGTGTTCTGGTCTGAAGGATGTAGTAAGCGTAAGAATACTTAACTGAGGCATTCCAACTTAGTCCTCAGAAGTAGCAACACATCTGTGGCTAACATCAGATAAGACTCTGATCTTATCTGGGGTTGATTGATGATGTCCATGGGTGGCAGTGGCCAGTTAAAATCAGGTAGACTGCATGCTCGTCTGCTACTTCCATGTTATAAAAAAAAATGTATAGATAATTATATGTTATTTATTAAATTCAAGGCAAACAATTAGATAGTTATATATTCAGCCTACATAATGCTCATATCGTTTTCGTAATTATTTTAGGGAAGGTCATGCTTTGCCACCAAATCTAGTCCGTTATTGTGAGCCAACTGGTGAGAATATGCTAGTAGCAGGTACTGACAGCAGTCTTCACATCATGAACACTGTGACAGAGACATTCAACAAAAATATGGGCAAGGCATCCTATAGCAGAAAAGCATCGAAAAAGAAAAGTAAGTAAATTGCATATATTTAATTTGAATTAAAAGTGTAAAAAATAATACATGTTAGCATATCATATGGCGACTGATACCTAGACCACCAAGGAAGCATCGAGTATCAATATCCTATTTGTGCATGACCCGGAATGGTTTCCACTGTGGAATGATAACTATAAATAAAGTGCTTTCGAATAAAGCATAAAAACAATTCCATCATCATTAAATTACTAATGAAACCATGTTTTTAACAGAGTCAATTATTTAAGTTTGTTTAATATAGGACGTTCAATGATCTACACTCAATATCTGCAAACCAGCATTTGAAAAAATGTATTGCTATTAAATTACAGAGAGAATTCAAACTGACTACCTTATACTCCCACCAATCTCAAAATTAAGCTCGTGCATGCAAAGAGACAAGCAATGGGATAGCATTGCATCTTTGCATGAAGGAAAGTACATGGCAACAACATGGTCATACAACAGGATATGTATGGGCGAGCATAAGCTGAAGCCTCCAGAAATGCCGAAGGGAACATTGGCGACGTGTCTGACTGTGACTCATTGTGGAAATTTTGTTATAATAGGTATATAACTTTATTCATTATTAATTAAACTAAATGCTTTGTGGATAAATGTTCATGCACAAACAACCTACCATAGTTGTTTATATTCTAAAATTAATTTGTTACTAATTCACTTTGAATAAAATATTTTAATTATGATTGTATCAAACAAAACATAAAGCTAAAAATTGTTTGTGTCTTCGAAAATACTAATCCGTCGAAGTACCCTGTTAGAAAAAATCTATTTAAATGATAAAGAACATTTATTGAGGAAGATTTAAGCCAGGTAACATTTTTGTACATACAATAGGTAATGAAATATTAACTTTTCTTCACTTTAACAGGTTACAGTAATGGTCAGGTGCATAAATTTAATATGCAGTCTGGTATTTATCGAGGACATTATGGCAAGGAGAAAAAGCTTGCTCACAAGGGGGCAGTCCGAGGAGTTGAAACTGATATCTGCAACCAGAGGGTAATCACTGCAGGAGCTGACGACAAATTGAAGTTTTGGTATTTTAAAACAAGTATGTATTATCTTCTCACTGCGGCAGAAGGAGGATGATATTTTTCAGGCTATTTTGATAAATCAAATGTCTTATTTTTGCTATTCTTATATGACCTAAAACTGATGTGGAAAATAACTTTGTATTACATGTAACAAATTCATTTTGTGAATTATGTGTATAACAATTACCATTTCTTTAATTTTTGTAAACAATTCGGCGAAATGGCATCATGCCCCTAAAACAAATTTTCATATATTTATAATTGTTATATTTATGTTATACAATCCTGTAGTATCACTATTTAGCGTAGTTATCATCATAATAATGTAAGGCAAGTAAACATAAGATAGTCCTGGAGATAATGTAGGCTAGTTAGACTAGTCACATATTATAGCCAGGTGTTCATGGTACAAATACTTAGTTATAATTTCATACATTGAATTTTATAGACTTTTGTATGGAATTGCTACTAATTCACTTTGAATAATATATACTTTATTCAAAGTCAAATTTTATAAGTAGAATTTCCAATTTTAGCTACAGCACCTTACCATGTGATGAGATTAGAAGACTCTGTGGATAGCATGAAATGCCACAGAGATAGTGGATTGCTCGCACTGGCAAATGAAGACTTTTCTATCACTCTTATTGATATAGATACTATGAATGTCGTGAGGAAATTTGATGGGCATATTGCGAAAATAAATGACATCGATTTTGACTGTCAGAGCAGGTAAAGCTGTATATAAATAATTTTTTATTGTATTATTTACATATACATATCATAAACAAAAAGTATAAGTTTACATTTTACTACTTTTCTTGCTATTTCTCTATTTAGATTAAATATATTTTTGTCAATAGTTCGATTATCACTAAATATGTATAAGTTGATAGCTCCTCAATGCATGTATTAATATGTTCTAAGAGTTCACATGTTTAACTTGTAGTTTTTTTTGTCGTTGTGTATTCAATTTCACTATGTTCAATGATTAGGCAAGTTTTTTTTATGAAACGTTTATTTACTATAGTTTATTCATTACAATTTATTGTTGGCTGTTGATTTTATTATAATATTAATTTTCTTTTGCAGATGGTTGATCTCTTCTTCAATGGATTGCACAATTTGTGTTTGGGATATTCCCAGTGCACAGCTGGTGGACATATTTTTTGTAAGTTTTATACATTATTCTTCTTATTACAATAGATCTGTGATTGAAAAACTCATGTCTTATTAAATACATACATAAACATAAATATTTTCCTTATGTACAAATTCAAAAGTGTATAAGATACACAGGATTCTTTGTATTTTTCTTGCTATAGATTTTTACAATAATAAGTACCTATGTATCCAGAATAATACATAACCCAAATTATAAAATTTTGGTGCAATGCTCTCACTCTCTACTAAAGACAATCACTAATCGCTGGATTCAGATAATATAGGACCAAATTTAGGTGACTTTCTTCTAGAGATACCTGTGGTAGCTAAGCGGTTTGAGATGACAACACTTGGCTAGGAAAATACTATAAAAATATTATAGCCATGCCGGTCGCGATCCTTAGCTACAATCCGTCGTCGTGACCCCGTCACATCAAAATAGTTTAACTGTCAGAGCTAGGTTCAGCTAAGCAATGAAAATCAAGCAATTCTATAAGTGAATTTGACACACATCTTTAGCTTACCTTCTACGCATACCTCTGTTGGTAAGGCACCTTTAGGTGCCAATAAAGGGAGGACTATGTTCACCAATAGACCTTCTGATAGATGTATTGATGACAACTCCTCCATGTGGAAAGTATGAAATAGACCTATGTGTGAAGTAATCATTTTTAAATGATTTGTAGGTGGAACAACCCTGCACATCACTGACCATGTCACCCACAGGAGATTTCTTAGCGACAACACACATCGGTGAAGTTGGAGTGTTTTTGTGGGCCAACAAACTCCTTTATGAGCGAGTCTTCCTCAAACCGATTGATAGGAGTGCTGTGGACATTCCGAGGCTAAGTACGTTTTAATGCAATTGTGTATATTTATTTTGGAACATTTTTTTTGGGAGAATCTTGAACAATTAATCTTATATATAAAGCTTTTGAAAAGCTTACCTTATAATTATTGTCCAAATCATCAGTTCCAACGATTGTAATAAAGAAAAAATAGCATGTTTACGAATTTCATTTCGTACATAACACCCGTTTTTAAATTATACAAAGTCACCGATTATTAGTTTTAATTACTTAATACATTATTGTAAAAATATAGTGTTAACCTATTCTCATAATAATGGTTGTTTCTGGTAAAATAATGTTTTGTTAACTTGCATATCCAAATAAACTTAAATTTGCATCAATTTTTATTTATTTATTTATAATATTTTATGCTAAACAAACATTACAGATTACATCTAAGGCGTTTATTTAGCTACAAACCGTTTCAATAAACCTGCCAGCAAAAAACAAATCTAAATTAGGATTCGAAGACATATAGGTTTTATATTACTTTTATCTATTTACAGAACTGCCAAGCACCCGGGCTGAGAAACCGGATGTAGATGACATAGGAACCATAGACTTAGGCGAGCCTGAATACAAATCACCCGAACAAATCAGCAAAGAACTTGTCACTCTGTCAGGCCAACCAACATCGCGATGGCTCAATTTACTGAACCTTGATATCGTTAAGCAACGGAATAAGCCGAAAACACCTTTAACTGTGCCAAAATCAGCACCTTTCTTTTTACCAACTATACCGAGCTTAGAATTAGAGTTTGATTTAGAAAAAGAAAAAAAAGGGGACGGACATAAGCTTTTGATTCCTGAGTCACTTTCAACATTGACAGTATTTGCAAAGAAGTTACTTGAATGTGATAATGAAAATTACGACATATGCGTAGAAAAACTGAAAACAATGTCGCCATCGTCTATAGAAGCGGAGGTTACAAGTATGGCACCCGATGCGGGAGGATCTATCGAAGTTATGAAGAAGTTTATCTCAATGCTAGAAGTAATGTTGCGTAGTAACAGAGACTTCGAACTAGCCCAATCGTATTTGAGTTTGTTCTTGAAGACTCATACGAAACTGATATCGATGGATAGAGATCTAAGGAGCTCTTTAGATTCGGTGGAAGAACTAGTGGTGCAGTCATGGTCCAGGTTGCAAAGTAACTTGATGTATAACATCTGTGTTGTTAAAGCATTAAAAGATATGTAATTTCCCAAGCTGTTTTACTTTTACTGTTGTACTTCTAATAAAAATAGTATGTACGAAGAAATTAAAAGAGTTTAGAACTCTTTTTTTAACAGTACGAAAATAAGATTTGTTAAAATTGCACCTTACGCATGCTATGTTTCTGAGCGCAGTTACTAATCTATTGCAGTAACACTGGTAGGCGAGTATATTTTTTGAGAGATAATTTCAATTTGGACTTTGATCAATTTTTTTGTATTATGAAAATACCCAAAAAACAACTAATCTGGCTTATGATAATGATAACTGTGTTCATGTTAATATCTTATTATTATTACTTTAGAACATTCCACAAATATTTCTAACCACCTTCAACCGTTCAACCTTGTCATAAAGTTATAGAAATCGCAAAACAAGACTATGCATAGTAAATATAACCTAGAAGGTTTCGATGAATAATTTTATCTTTTTGATATAGAATGTTGATGAGTACTTACACTGCTTATTTGAAACAAACAAGTCGCACTTAGTTCGTATAAAAATAACCCTCATGTGATGAACAGTGCTTTTAACGTTCTATAATAGATTTTCTTTACGTTTTTATTAGCGAAAGTGGTTATACGTGCAAATGTCTGACGTAAAATAAGTATATTTATGTTTTGCTTTTCAAAATAGATTCTGCGCTAAGGTGTGCCAACACCTGTGAAGTCAGCTCCTGTAAAATCTTTTAGGCTTTCTATAAATTACGTGAGTGTGTTCTGTTAAAATATGTTGCGGTTTATTCAAGATTACCTTACAATAATAAATATACTAACAGTATAAAATACTGATTAAGCTTCTCAGTATTCCTTACTAGGTTGTCTATCACACAATATAGGTAATTAGGCTTCTATACGCAAGTAAATTTAATTATTATTGTAGTCAAAACGGGCCGTCAGCCGGCATCGTTACAAAAATCTAAGAAATAAAGTGGGGGAAATTTTTTATTTGCTTAAATGCTTCACATGTATTTACTCTCTCTCCTTGGGTCTGTTGCGTAAAAGTATACATATACATATCGCGACTCTACGACGTTTTATTGAATATTTTCCAAGGGAATTAAGTAAGTCGCGGCGGATCGCTTTACGGAGGGCGGCGTTCATTAATCGTCTTTCGTCTTCATTTTCGCAATAAGTATTCATTTCTACCGCTGGGGGGCGGTAGGGAGAAGACGGGGCGTTTGCAATGAAAATCTGATTGTGCTGCCTTTGCATTATCAATATCTTTCTATCTGCCAATTTCCCTCGCTTCATAAGATCTTTTTAGATAATGAAACTGTGTGGTGAGGGAAATCTTATATATAATCTCTTATAGCTTTTATATATTCGCATTTATTATAATTAGGTATTAAGTTGTAGGTAATTGTCCAAGTCAATTAGTTAATTAAATGGTAATTAGAATTGTACGCCGCTGAGTTAGCTTATACACTGATTATTAGGTTATGACAACATTATTATGACAATAATAGTAACAACAGCATATTAACTAGAGTAGTTGTTTATGTGATTGAAGTAGTAAACGAGCTTTCGGTCTACCTGATGTCAACTGGTCACTGCCGACCATGCAAATCTGTAATCAATTCCTTGAGATCAAGGGTACTGCCTGAAGTCGATCTTAGATTCGTTATCACCCCATAGGACTAACATGGTCACCTCATTGCAATAGGTTGGTTTGGCGGTGGTAGTGTAGATATCTTTTCAATCGAATCACAATTTTAATTAATATGTGGGGTCTAAAATCGGTAATAAGTGGGATTTGAAAGTTGTGGATTGTCGTAGTCATGAACGTATATACATACCTTTTCATTTAGAAGATGGTTTCTTAAAGCTGGTTATAATAATTTTTGTTAAAACCGTTCTTCAAAATAAAAGTCTATTCTAGACATAAATTATTCCAAACCATTTAACTTTTTTAGTTGAAAACTTTACGAACTAAAAGTGGCGCGCGAACTTATGGTCACTAATGGTTATGTCCATTCAAATTATTGAATTCAATATTAAAGTGATAACTTCAGGTAAGTACCTACCTATCGAAGGTTGCGTTGGTATGAAGTTATTTCGATATGGAGTACTTATCATCTTTATCGCCAATTCACTATTATCTTCTTTCAGAATGAGTGAGGCCGTAGTCCGCGCTGGCCGAGTACGAATTAGTAGACTTCACACACCTTTGATAACCTTTTTATTGAACTCTCAGGTGTGTAGGTTACCTCACGATGTTTCCATTACCGTATACAAGTGATCATATATATTTTTTAAAACTCACTTTATTTTAGAAAATATTTTTTTTATAAAAAAACCGAGTTCTATACCACAAAAGAATCAAAAAAATAATTTAAATATATGTTGGTTTCTTACATACACAGTACATAGTATATAATCCCGAAGACGGCGCTCTACATATTTTGTTAGATTACAACGACGAATCTATGTCATACCTACAAGTATATGAGCGCCAACTCAGAGCTATGTACTATATTCTGTGTATGTAAGAAACCAACATATGTTACAATGTTTTTAATTTTTTTTTGTGGCATAGAAGTCTGTTTCTATTTTTGATTAATAATTTTTTTCACGCTTTTTAGTGATGATAAACTTATATTTGTATTCATATAATGTCACTAATTTTGCTTTTACGGGAGATGCCCCCCGCATTATGGGATACTTAACATTTAAATATACCTATAACATAAAATAATATGAGTAAATTAAATTTTTTTACTCAATTTCAATGTTTCACTCATTGCAAACGACTATGAATATGTTTTTCTCGAAAACGATAAGAAATCTTTGGCATTGGCAATCAATGGCATTTGTCCCGCTATGCCCCGTAGGTATATGAGGGTAAAGTGGGGTACCCTATTGAGGGCATTGTGGAGTAGGTATGATTCGATAAAGAAAAATGTTTCCACACGTAATACTTTTTAATAGCGATCATATATCACTTTAAAACAACATTTGGCATAAATTTCGAGATAATAAGACACCACCATCGTCTATATACCATCATCTTTGTCGACCAGAACTGTTTGTAAAATAATAAAGAAACTAGAAAACTCTGTTATAAGTAGGGTTCTCCTTATATTCTTCTTAAATTAACATTTTAAACATTTAAAAATAATTTAGTTGCACGCACATTGCACATAATTGACTAGCTTCGTTATCTTTATCATCTATTTGCTAATTGTTTTTTTTCAAGGTTTTAGAAACCCTAATTTTTTGTTAATTTTTACAGTGGCGGATATACACATTTGCCGCCAGTAGGTAAGCTTACACAGTGGCGAGGCCGAAATTGAATTAGTAGCCACCCGTTTGGGAATTTAAATAGACAAAATTCTGCCGCCAAGACGTGCCACCCGAGGATCATGGAGACCTCTGACTCGCACACTCTATGCCACTGGGCTTATTCTAAGACGAGATAGATTCTAAGACATTATAGGCCCCAGCTTTTTGGTAAATCCGCTGCTGTATATATATATATTGTATGTATACATACATATATAAAAGATATTTCATAGATGTATTATATATATAAATATACCTACAGAACTGAACTGGTAACCTCTTTATGAAGTCGGTAAATAACCTCTTTTTAATAATAGGCTAGGTTGGGTACCTCTCAAACGATACCCTACTATGCCCCTATTGTTGTCCCCCACTATGCTTCAGAGGTATTTTCAAAATAAAACACAAATTAACAGTATCTTACCTTTTTCATATACTATTTTGTTTTTTAATTAAGAACACTAGAAGGAAATTGCTATAAAACGAGATATTAACCATCACAAAATATAATTAGATTTGAGAAACAATTAAACTTAAAATTTACGTTTTTTTTTAACGAAAACACTTTTTGAGACTTTTGTTTTTTTTTTTGCACACCATATTGACATAAACGGGTGTCGATGGCGTGCATTTCTTGTGAAGGTCATGTGCCGATTAACGACCAATAAAATTGATCCATTAGAGTTTGAATGATGTGTTTTATTCTGTCTGTTTGAGGCTTATCCCGCTTTGCCCCGCTACTCCTCCGCTAAATATAAATTTACACGAAAACATAAATTGAAACATAAATACAAACGTAAATTCAAATTCCAACATAAATGTAAAATTTAGTTCTAAGACATGGCTAACAAAAGTTTTATAAATTATATAGAGGTAAATAAATGTTAGGGGTGTATTTATATAAACTGGGCGCACCCATTTTTACGTTTTCTTTTATATTCCAACCAAACCTAACCCATCCAATATAAATCACTACACCTCAATCTAATCCTAAGCCATAAATTAGGCTTGCAGTACCTTGCATCATCAGGTTTGAGGAGTTGAAGGTCAAAATTTTCATCTTATATCTCTGCATAGTACTCTTACTGCATACACGTAAGCACCAAATGTCCAACTTCTAAAGTCTAAGTTCGAAGTACCCGTGCATCATCAGAGTTGAAGAGTTGAAGGTCCGATTTGACGTCTCATGTCTCTGCTTAGCAATCGTATTATATATAAGTAACCATCAAATGATCAACATTTATGGTTTAGGCCTACAGTTTCCCTGCATCATCAGGATTGCAGAGTTGATTTTATTGCCCATTTTTTCATCGTAGTCTCTGCTTATCAATTTCATTATATATCCGTAAGCACCAAATGGCTAACTGTTATCACTTAGACTTGCCCTGCATCATCAGATTTGAGGAGATGAAGGTCAGAATTTTTATCTTATATCTCAGCATACTAATTGTACTGCATATACGATAAGCACTTATATGCAGTATATTTATATACTGCATGTCGATAAGTAAGTAATTAGTAGGTGGTAGAACCAGTGTAGTTCGACCAGGTAAGTACCACCGCTACACTTATTTCTAGCGTAGCAGTTCTTGCGTTTTGTTGGAAGGGTGTGGTTGCCGGCTCACTTATATGTATATAAGGCGACCATCACAGTTCTCGGGAGAAGCAACACATCTCTGAAAGACTTCAGATAGAACGTCCATGGGTCGAATGTCCATGGGCGGCAGCAAACATTTACCATCAGGTGCACTGCATGCTCGTTTGCTATTTCAATCTGATAAAAAAGTATTGCCGTGTATGCAATTCTTCTTTACATTTTTACACATAATTTCGTTGACAAATCATTTAAAGTCATAAACTCAGTTTAAAAGGAACTTATGTTTGTTCAAGTAATTTAAGTTTTAATAGACTATTACCATGCAAGCGACATGTTTCAGCGCCGTATAGTCGATGAGCGTTATTCGAACAAACATGTAAGTGCATTAAGTCCTGCGAAATTGTTTCATGAATAGTGTATGACCGGTTGTTGACCGTCGCGTAATTGAAAGCAAACAGCGCGAGTTTGCGTTATCAGCGGCTCTCGGCGCGTGTCTGCTAACCTCGTGTCAACACCGGGTCAAGCGCTTTATTTTGCCTAAGTCGGGAGCAAATATACCGAATTGGTCATGTATCAAAATATTTATATTAAGTAGCTAATTCAATACAAACAGCATTTTGTAGTTGATGGTAATACAGATATGTACGCCTCCAAGTTACTAATAATATTTATTACATGAAAATAATGACTGTAATCTTTCTACCTTTAATATTTTTTATATCTATACTAATATTATAAAGCTGAAGAATTTGTTTGTTTGAACGCGCTAATCTCAGGAACTGCTGGTCCGATTTGAAAAATTATTTCAGTTTTAGATAGCCCATTTATCGAGGAAGGCTATAGGCTATATATCATCACGCTTAGACCAGCAGGAGCGGAGCACCAACGAAGAATGTTTCAAAATCAGGGTTTTTTTTTCTAATGAGAGCTTCCGCTGCATGCGCTGCGTAAACGGTTAAAGTTTCATAAAACACATGTATGACAGAATTGATTCCCTTTAAAAGTTCTAAAAAAAGTCAGCGACAAGAGATTATTAAAGATATAAAATTTCGGTTAATGTATGCCACGTTACATTTCTTTTAAACGCGGGTGAAACCGCGTGCTCAGCTAGTTAAAGGTAAAGAAAATGAGCATGTAGTCCATAGATAGTAAATAGCCACTGCCGCCTATGGATACATGTAATCAACTCTAAATATGATCAGAATTTTATCTGAGGTCGACCACATATGCGTTGGTACCCCTAAGTCCTAACTTAGGTGAGGTGAGGAAGACATAAGTACTTCCAAAGCATCCTAATGCTTTGGAAGTACTTATGTCTTCCTCACCACACCAAGGTTTTACAATTTAAAAATTCTTTATTATGGAGTTTTATACGACCGATATTTTGGAGTATTATAACGTATGAAAATTAACAATTTGTAAAGTGTGACCTTAACGAACATTCATGGAAGGTATGTAGAATTAATCACACTCATCCCTTGCAAATCGAAAAGAAAAAGGTTTCACCAGCGGTATGCTAATTACAGAAGGCAGAATATCTACAACCCTTTTAACTTGCGTCCATTTCTGTATGTTTTATTTACATTTTCACTGCAAATGTGAGTTGAAAGGATATTTAATGTAGACCGACATGTATAGGATGAGTGTAGAGGCTCGCGTGTGCTTTTAATTATAATATTACTAACAGCCTTTGAATTTGATTTAATGAATATGAAAATGTTTTTATTTCATTCCCTAATAAGTAATACTCATATGTATAAAATTAACATACTACAAATCTAGGCTAATATTTTGATATCATGTGTTTAGATTTGAAATTAACTTTCGGCAATTGCTTTAATGGCGAAGGAAAATACCGTGCAGTGGCGGATTTATCAAAAGGTTGAGTAGGCTGGCCTAGGGCGGCAGGTTTCAGGGGCGGCCGATAAAATGTTATCTTGTCTTAGCATAAGCCCAGTAGCAAAGAGTGCTCGGGTCAGAAGGCTCCATGACCTTCGGGTAGCACGTCTTGGGGGTTGGAAATTATTTAGATTTGAGATCTTTTTCTTCGCTGACCGATATGGGTGGCGACTAATTCATTTCGGCTAGGCCACTGAATATGCTAGTTTACTGGCGGCAAATGTGTAAATCCGTCACTGCGTGTGTGAAATCTTTCAATTCGCCAGTGGACTACGCCCTGAATCATGCAAAGAAGGGGAAGTGTACAATAAATATTAAGTTGAAATGTCTATACTTAAACACGTTAATCACATTCGTAAGACACATCAAAGAGAATCTTACTACCACAGTATAAGTAATTAATATATGACATTATTATACGATGTGCCAGCTTTAGTGGTAATAAGTGTCCTAGGACAAAGAAATATATTATTTTTGGATGTTGGTAATTTAATTATAAGAAATATATTACGCAAACATAAAATCACATTTAAGGCATCTGAAGATTAATACGAGTATACGGAAAATGAACGATCTATTTAGAACATGAAAAAATGGAAACAAATGTGTGTATTTCTGTAAGAGGGAGCATTTCAACTTTATAATTACGGCAATGGAAACTGTAAAGGACGTGTGGGTGGACTCTGTTGTCAGGGCTAATTGTTGTATTTAATCTACTCGGCGTTAATTTACGTTCAAGTATCGTAACAGTGGTCTGGGGAATATTAAAAAGAATCGGTGTTACAAGTGTGCAACAAATGGAGGAACTATGTATACAAACATTTACAAACAAATGTGAACGCAAGGTCTGGTACTAGTTTTAAATAAACAGCATAAAAACTACATTGATTATGTTATTAGTGCTACTACTGCCACGGGCGTAGCCAGGTACGGGCAGGAGAGGGCAGCTACCCCTACCTCCCTAGAAGAACCGTCGGTCACAGATAAAAAAAAATGCATCTATTCTTTTCAAAAAGATGACGTTGTATGAGAAATTTTAAAGATTATGTGAAAAATTGTGTAGATTATTCCTCAAATAAAAACTATTTCATGCTCTTTTGTAATTTTTACCTCCACCAATAATGTGAGAACATCTG
>MOOZ01000575.1:450674-466320 GCA_002930495.1 Cecropterus lyciades | reverse complement strand
GATCTTCCCCCCCAACATTCTAGATCTGCCCGTCCACCCAACATTTTTGACCTCACCCTATAGAGAATTCTGGCCTACACCCTTGACTACTGTCATTACAATTACTACAATTTAGTCCCCAGATTGGAGCTGTAACATGCTTCTATTTGTCCTACATTTAATAAAATTAAATGATTTAAATGACTTCTCGACTGTCTCTTAATGTGTATTTTTTGTAAACTTTATCGCTTGTTTTTTACATTCATCTGCTTCTTAATCAAATTATTTATACAAAGGCAAAAGACTCTCTGTTCAGCGACTGTAAAGCGAGTAATCGTAAAGCCTAAACTACTGAAGCTAGAACTTTGCATTGGTTCCAACTTTACTGCATGGTGTAGTACCCATTAAAAATGGATTTTTTGATACGCCACCTTAAGGGGTCAAAATGGGGTTGAAAATTTGTATTATGTTATGAGTAGGTACGCGTACGAAGTCGCAGGAAGTTTATAGAAAATAAGTTGTTACTTTAGTCTCGTCGTTTAATTGCCGGTTTCCAATTAGATCTGGAACTCAACGTCGCTTTATCGGAACGTTATATTCGAAATGTCGTAGCAATGCACACATAAATTTACTGGATTGTTTCCGTTTTATGCAATCGAATACTCGGACAATGAAATGGTGATTAGCGATTATTAAAGTTCGAATTTATGTATTAAATCTGTATCCATTATTAATTTTGCAGAATGTTTAATGTATTCCCATCTTAAGTCAAGTCTACTTATTTGTATACAAATGAAAATGAGATTTTTTTTTTATTTTTACCGTATGGTGAATGACCATTGTCACTTAGATAGTGTCCGACCGAAGCTTCGCCTTCGGCTTCGGCCACCTTCGGCCAAAAAAAAACACCTTCAGCAACAGCTTCGGTTTCGGCCAAAATGGGCCGAAACAAGCGACTAAATTAAACGAACTTCAACGAATACACGATACCGCCATGGAGATGGTGAAGCGCAAGGGTAGATACGCGAAAACACCATTGTGGGCTTGCGTCCAATCTGTATGAAATTTACGTTATTCGAACTGTTAAAATTTTAGGAAAGTAGCAAAGACACTTTAATCAGCTCTCGAATATTTATATTCAATCAAAATAGATCTTTATGAACAAAAACAAAAATAATTAAAATAATAATCGTTAATTTTTTTTTTTAGAACTGAATTCCTTATTGGTTTTTGAACCGTCGGTTTCGGCTTCGGCCGAAGGTTGTGGCCATAGCTGAACAATCGGCTTCGGCCTAAATTCAACCTTTGGTCGGACAATACACTTAGATTAGTGTTTAAGTTGAGGGTGGTCACTCGTCTTTTACTAACCCTGAAGACTAAGTCGCACTACGGCGGTAAATTAGGTCACAGCAGTGTTTAACACTGTTGTTATAAGGCAGAAAGCGCTGTATAGTCGGATCATAAAGAATTCTACCACCTTTAATGCTGCTCGTCCTTTTAATGTCGAATGACTTTCATAGCTCCATATAAATTCATTATAAATTAAATTAAAAGCAAGTATAAAAACATTTATCCATTTTTTTCAGTTCAAGAAAAACATGGAGTTTGGGCTATACAAATGAAACGCCGATAGAATTATTTATTAATATTTCTTACAAGCGTTCGGAAAATTTTTAATTTCCGCATAGCTTTTGATGTTTTATACATACATAGCATTTGCTTTTCTTATTTACCGTATTATTATACGGTTTATCTCGAATAATTTCCAAATGTCACCGATTCTCAGTAACGACAATGTAAAATTTATTTTATAGGTGTAGGTACATTTGCAATACTTTTACTCTTTTCAATCTTATGTATCCTACAATTTTTTATCAGATTGAAGTAGCAGGCAAGCATGCAGTCCACCTGATGGTAAGTGGTTACTGCTGCCGATGGACATCTGTAAACAACTTTATGTAGATCAGGCGTTCTATCTGAAGTCGTTCACAGTTGTATGGCTACTCTCGAGGACTAAGATGTTCGCCTCATATTTAAGTGAGCTGGCAATCACACCCTTCCAGCGAAAGGTAAGAAATAGTTGTTGTGGTGGTACCACCCGGTTGGACTACAATGGTTGTATCACCTGAGAGATTATCTGTCATTTATAAATTGCACTAAATATGATGTGTTACTCTGTCATTATTATTACAGAAGCAAGATTTGGTTCCTTCGACAAAATAAATATCTACCTATACGTAGATTTTATGATTAGAGATTAGTAAGTATTAACATGCTAAGGTCAGAGAAGTAGGCATAGGCTGCTATGCCCTGAGAGGTTGACTTACCTATGAGAATGTCGATTAATTTTTGTGTGACGCTTTCTGGTGCAACATTGATATTACGGACATGCGAAGGATATTCTAATAATTACATGATTACTTATTTCCTCGTACTTTTGTGTATTTAAGGTACCCGTAATACAAGGTTTCCTAGTATTGGGTAATAGGTGAATACATTAAACGTGTAAAAATATTTAGAATTTGCTAATTTTTATTATTTTTTGTTTTAAAATATATAGTATGCGTCATAATAAAATGTTAACAGTATCTTTATTTTTATTATTAGCTATTTGAAAAAGCAGTGCTTTTTACAGAAAGAAATGTAAATTTAAATATCATGAAATTGATTCTTGAGTCGAAAAATAAAGATTAGGACATTTTCTATTAACGACCCTTTATTCCAAGCCATTTATTTTTTTCAGTCTGAAGTTGAATCTCCATAAAACGAAATGACGGGGCGACTACTTCACGGTTGGTTATGTCTATCATGATTCTAGATTTATAAAATTTTACAGCATAAGATATAACTTGGAAGCATTAAAGAGTTAAGATAAAAGTGTCTATCCTTAACAAGTTGAGCATCCACTGTTTCTGAGTGTTTTGTATTTTGAGTACGCCCTCTTAATGTTTTTGACTTCTTTCTATGCTTCAATATTTTTTATAATTGTAACTATAAATCGTTTCTAAATTTTTTGCAGACGATTCGGCTTAATATTATTGGCTATTCCAATCCATGGATGGATATACTCATTATACAAAAAATCTTAGGTTCTGGGGTTTTCTGGAAACGTACAATATCATCTTTATCTTGTTACTTGTTCACAAATTTCTCAATGTATAAACAGTTCTTTTACCAGTTATTGTGAGTTTGCTGCAGTTTTAAGATAATTCTGGCTTCGAGGAATAAAATAGTTAAACTCTATGTTAATAGTTTTTAATATGAAACGGGTAGGTATTCACGATGTGCGTTTTTTAAATTTCCTTTTACCGATATTTCGACCCAGTTACATGGATCGTGGTCACGGCGAAACTGCGATGGCGGGGAGATACCGTTGACAAGCACTTGTAGTAAATTAACTTGTGTACGCTATATCTAGTTCGTAACTTTGCATTATTTGTGATTTACATAAAGTAACAACTAGACTTTGTACTAACTTTAACCATTTTTTCTGTTAAAGTTCATTCATAAACCTCAGGTGGTCTCCGCTAAGCGTCATTACTTTCTACTTTTAGTAAGAGAAGCAATAGAGATAAAAACATCCTAAGAACTTTAACAGAGATCTCTTTTTCTACGATTCGGTATGATAAACGAGACATTCGGGTATATTTACTTCTAAGTATGTAATATTTAAGTGTGGTTTCAAGAGAAAGAGCGATCAAATCGTTGTAATGTCCAATGGCTAACCGACAATATCTTGGAATATTACTTTAGAAACATCTTAAATATAAAAGTGAGAAGTAAACTTGAAAGAAATCACCGCTTTGTTGCCAATTTGCAATAATAATATTCTTTCAATGACACCAGACGATGCGGACAAAAGAAAAGACTTGGCAATAGGCTCGAAAGAAAATAATCGGAATAAAAGAGGGTTAAGTAGGTTAATTACTTTGAAAATTAGAGTTTGACAGAGCGAAGCGATGATATTCCTCGTTCGTTTTACGGAATACTAAGTAAGATGTTCTCATTCGATTTTGCTCGTGGCCCGGGAAATCATCCTTTTAACAGACTCCTAGGTTTGGCACGTTTTATAATAAGGCTGTATTAGTTTGGAAGCGTTCGAGGGTATATCGTTACTTGGTTGACACTTTAACTTTAAACTCATATATTTACATGTAGGTAGGTTCGCTGCCAATGTAATAAAGGTATTATTTAAATTACGTTTACAATTTATGTAATATACTAGATCAAAACCCGGCTTCGCTCGGTTGAAATGTGACTATGGCACAAAAAAGCAAAATTAAATATATGTTGGTTTCTTTCATGCACCGTACATAGTCCCGAAGTCGGCGCTCATATTTTATGCTCGTTGAACATAGATTCGATGTTGTAATCTATCAAAATATGTTGAGCGCCGAATTCGGGACTAAAAAAAAATACAGTCGAATTGAGAACCGCCTCCTTTTTTGGAAGTCGGTTAATAATACTTAAACTAATTCAACACTTGCCTCTTTGGCACTGATAACATTACATGGGTTTTGGATGTTATTACAATGCATACTAATCGGTATATTAATCATGTTGCTGTAACCAATATAGCTGACAGATAATAGGGAATTCGCATTCCGGCTTGGGTTATATGTAAATGTTTTTTTAATTTTGTCAATTTTGACTTTTTGGTGTTTGTGTATGTCACAATGCGTTCTATATGTATATAAACTTTAAATTGTATCTTCTCAAAGTCAGAACTGGGTATATTACTTGTTTGCATGAAGTACAAATATGATGAAAATAAAATAGCGTAGCGTGATGGCATGATTCAAGCGAGGAGGCCTGATAGCGATGTGGTGATTAATAATGGAAATACGGAGTTAAATTGGAGTTAAGCGGCTATTTTGCAGTAGTTTTCACTTTGACCCTAATTTAGTTGTTCAGTATACGGGTTGTTGTGACCGCAAGGGAACAATAGAGATTTGCCATCAGTATAATTGTCCGCAGTTAAGGGGATTCAAATAGTTTATAGGTAGGTAGGTAGAGGTATCTACTGACGTCTTCGCTTAAAAACGGAGTAGAGACAAGTAGAAGTTAATATATAAGCTTAATAAGTACGTCTTACGGCTTTATCCTATATTGGAGATTGTCTTAGCGTTATATAGTCCGTCGTGTTACGTAGTCACTGTTGAAATAATTAATTTGTAAATATCATTCTTGATTTTATATACAATAATAGAGTCGTTTTTATTTTGCAGTACACCTAATGGTAATCAATGCTATTTATTGACATGTGTGACTAGCTCCAAGTAGAACAGGCTATCATGCATATCAGGCTAAGATGCATATGCGGCAACTATCTTCTTCACATCGAACGAAGTGAAGAAGATAGTTGCCGCATATGCATCTTAGTATCCACTCTTCCACTGAAATGTAAGAATTAGGTACTTCATCCTCAATATAAGGGCATAATTGTTCTACTACCTTCTAAATTGTTGCGGTAGCCGTCATACATAAGTATTCCTCCCTAATAGTTTCAGATTCCGTGTGTCAATGATCTCGCTAGATTTATTTGTACTGTGTAATTACGGTTTTCGTATTGTTATGGTTTGTAGGTTCTCATGAGACAAATTTACCTACCTAAAGAATACGATTCAACGTAGTCTTCAAGACAAGCAATGCTTTTGTAATTAAGCTTAAACTTAATCTTGGGAACATTTGGCAGCAAAAGACCTTTTAATATCTGCTGGAATGAGAACTCTTTTGCAGTATCTATTACATAAAAATAATACTCAAAGGCGGTCACAGATGCGTTGGTAGAAACTAAGTTGTCAAGAAGTGTAAAGAAACGTATTAGATAAATATTCACATATTTTATATTCTTGAGTGCTATCTAAGTTACTAAGAGCTCCAGACGAGTAAATAAAAAGCAAGGATTTACTGAAGAAGCGGGGAACACAAAGTTTTCCAATTGATAATAATTTTCATTGTGATGCAACACAAAGGCGAACGAAAAGTATGGAGTTCTGAAATAAATTCTTAATTTAAGAGCTGACTGAACGCTATCTGAAAGGAAAGTCGGGATTAGAAGAACAAAGAGCACGGCTCAGCTGACTGCGGGACTTAATTTTTTTGTTTAGTTGTATTTTGTTGTCTATACAAATTGGACCATAGACTCTCATAATTAATATTTTGACATTATAGAAATATAATAACGTGAGGCAGACATTATCAAACAAGGCTTTCAAAGTTAGTTAGGCGTAACATACATCCATGACCGAATGGGACTCAAATCTCATTTGGTTATTAGTTACTAATAACCATACATCTGTAATAACTTGTTACATAATTATGTAATTTAATGTCAATACAACGCATAACGTGGCATTGACGTTAAATTACTTATAGATACAGAATCAGGGAGATATACAACAAACATCGAATAGAGCATTTTTTGATATCTGGCCAGGAATCGATTGTTTTTTAAATAAGCACATTATAAAATTTGACGACCCACGTGGAGGAGCGGTCACCATACCGGTCTGGCACGCAGTAGATCCGGAGTTCGATCCCCGGCCAGGCAGACATCTGAATGATGAGTTTAGATTTCTGTTCTGGGTCTGCGTGTTTGGGTATTCGTTTTTTGTGTCCATGGCACACACGACACAGGAATGAATCCTAGTGTGGGGCTATGAGTGTAGAAAGCGTATATTAATATCGTGTATTATTAATCGTAGTAATAATAAAAGAAACAATTTCGAGAAACATTTAATTATAATGTTTCACACATATTTAACTCTGGCGCATTAGTATCTACTTTTATTTTACAGTATTTTTAGTGGAATTACTGAATACTGTGAATAATTTACAAAATCATGATTTTACGTTTCTCGTAGTAGACACATGTTTACACACATGTTAACCTAGAAATACACACAACATATTTAACTATGTAATCAAAAGTCATAAATTTAATAGTATATAGCAAATAAACATACTTCCTTAATAAACCAATAAATACCAATGTAGGAACCTGAAATGATCCGCGCTTCATTCAAAATTAATATTGAGTCCCGTTATAGGTCACGATAAATTCGTGCGGTTTTTCACAAATTGATTTGCATATTATGAATGAGATGAATGACCGAGCCATTGTTATTAATAGCACGACCGTTTACGATTGTCCTTTTTACGATTGTCCTATTTAGAATTTATTCATGGATTTTATTTCTGACAGGAATTATAAGTGACCAAATGAAGCAGGTAGCTTTTACTATGAGAGGAGCTGATACAATGTTTGTTTGTCTTATTGTCATGACGCTTGTTTTATGGGTTTTAGTATACAGACCAATAGTAAAAAGATCGATCTTAGGTGAGATATCATATAACATAATATTTATCAGGTAGTAGAAACAGTGTAATTCGAACGCGGAGGTACCACTGCCACACCTATTTCTAGAGTGGAGCAGTTCTTGCGGTTTCGGTGGAAGGGTGTAGATGACGGCTCACTTATATATCAGGTGACCATTTTAGTCTTCGGGAGCAAAGCTCTGTCATCGACTTCAGATAGAACCTCTGTTTAATATGAATTTGCTTACAGATGTCCATGCACATCAGTAACCACTTACCATCAGTTGGACTGCATGCTCGTTTGCTATTTTAGTTTGATACAAAAAACCAAACATAAGCACAAAGATATTCAAGTTACAATAGTCCAGACACGGGGAGGGTAACTGTGATCTACGACTTACGAGTGGTAATAAGTTGCATATATTAAAATTTTCTTATTAAATATAAAGGCCCACAACTAAAACAACCTAAAATCGTTATATTTAAAAAATATTTCAATCGATGATATTATTTATTGGAAAAAAAATCTTATTACTTATGTTTAGCGCAACGTCGCAATCTTAAAGCTCGCGCTACATACAACTATAGTTTTAGTTTTGTGAAAGGGGGTATTAATCCGAAAAGTTATTTGTGTTTTATTATTTTTTTAAAAACAAAAATGCTCATTTTGAAAAGTGACTTTTGTTGAAAAGTTGACATTTTGAGAAGTGTTTGGATGCTTCGCAAACCTGCAGGTAGACAAATCTAAAAATGACAAAAATAAACTTTGTAGTAGCCAACCCCATCATTTTGTTTCATTAAATTAAATTTAAGATTAAATATTTAAAGATAAAATGTTTTTTAAAGATTACATATTTTTAGACAACTACTTAATACTAGAAAATATTTCTCGAAGTCAGCCTTGAATATAGTTGTCTGTAAGTATATATACGTAAGAAAGGCTTCTTTACCGTCTTAACTTTATTTACAATTAAGACAAGTCCCGTTTCGTTCCTATTTTTACAACATTTTCAAAACAGCTACAATACGTTAACAAGAATCGCTAGAAGATTTTAAGCATAATTTATGGTCATACGAAGTTACCAAGTGAAGTTCGATCCTAAAACTTTGAACCCTAACAATTTATTTACATTTAAAATTATTAATTTCTATTTATATCTATATCTATCTATCTATTCAAACGTCTCGTCAAAGACCACAAGGCCCTTTCAGTGAAGTCACATACGACGGCTATTACTAAACTTTGTTAATATATGATATGTATATTTGAATTTGAATCAATAGGGGTAATGTCCTGAGTCAAAAAGTCTAAATTAAAATATATTTCAATAACTTAATCTATGAAGTGTTACTAATAGGTAAAAAAAATGATATATAAAGGATGACATGGTGTGTGTTTGTTACTCAATCACGTAAGAACCATTGGTCCGATTACATGAAACTTTGCATGAATGTCGCTCATTTACCTGATCAACTTATCAGTTACTTTTGATTTCGAAATTTTCAGTATTTTCCCGCAAAATTGTATAAAGTCGATTTCTTATAATGTGGATACCTCGAGTGTTTCTAGACCGATTTCGATTTTCTTTCTTTAATTTGATAGCAAATTTAATTAGAAAACTTCTTGGACGTGGTGGAAGCCATCATTACTCCCCCTGTTTAAAGAATTTGGGATAACTTAGATTCTACCAACCCGATTCTCAGGAAGATTGGAATGAACATTATGGATCTAGGATAAAACAATATGATGAAAAGCACACAAAATGGGGATCTAGGATAAAGAAATTTAACTTCAACTCCTCGATCATGATGATGCAGGGGTACTGCTAGCCTAAACCATAAAATTTAGCTATTTGGTACTTACAAATACGCAATAGGATTATGCAGAGATATAAGATGAAAGTTTTGACTCAACTTTCATCATATAACGGCTATTAACACTATGTCAAAACACTTTTGTGTGGCACGAATACCGAAAAAGCATTAAACTAGATAAATTATTATAAAAATAATTAACTGAACAGGGAACATACTACAATAATAAAATATATTATACATGACGAATAAATAAAGTCTTTCCTTTGGAAATTCGATTAAATATGCTAAAATAGATATTCTATGTATAAAATTAAACTCACAGAAAAAATAATTATTGCAAAAAAATATGGTTTGGCAAATTTCAGTTTTAACAGCCGTGTTTCTTGTTTTTATAATCATTTCTTGTTATACTGAACATACCTAGTAAAGTCGAGTTGTTCAGGTATATAGAAGTTCAAAGACCGTGTGACGTCATTATCCGCTCTCTCGAGAGTTCATTGATCATTTTTACTTCACATATCTGAAGTGATGTTTACAGTTGAAAAGAGGGCAGACTGCAATGTTCGGAGAGTATAGCCTTAACTAGTTTACACACCCGACATCGTTTGACCGGCCAGCGGAACTTAGTACAACTGATGGTATACGTTTTAGATATGAATAGATAAATTAATAAAAAACAAAAAATCTCGACTGTCTACGAATATAAAATGAAATACAAATTTTAAAAAGACCACTAACGCTATAAATATATGAGAGCGAACATTTAAAAAGTCAAAAATAATATCCACTTATGAGCCATCAAATTTGAGCGAGTTACACCTGTATTTTAATTATAGAAATATAACACTTGCTTGTTATAATTGTACTACAATGTCACAGCGGAGGGGTACCGCTTAACTAAGCCAGAGCCGTTATTCGATTGACTATCTATTTATTTACTACATTTCAATTGATAAGCCTGTGAACGTGACGATTATGCAGTTTTCCTATTTTATTTTAGCTAGGTAGGAATCTAGTCTCTAAACTTAGCGGTACTCCGAAGTTGTACTTGTTACTTTTAATCGACTTAATAAACTTGTAGACAGGCTACTTGTAATAGAACAAATTAAGTTGCAGGTATATTCATTGCAAATAGTTTTACCTGGGTATAATTTTTGGCCTTTGAAGCATATTTAAATACATCAGGATTCTAGTTTCGCTAATTTGTTCTAGACTTAAAGGCAAAAAAGCGCTTGACCCGGTGTTGACACGAGGTTAGCAGACGCGCGCCGAGAGCCGCTGATAACGCAAACCCGCGCTGTTTGCTTTCAATTACGCGACGGTCAACAACCGGTCATACACATTTCATGAAACAATTTCGCAGGACTTAATGCACTTACATGTTTGCTCTCATAACGCCCATCGAGTACATGAAACACGTGGGTTGCATGTTAATAGTCTATTAAAACCTAAATGAAATGTACATATTATCGGTGTAAGTGTTAATGAAATTGTTTGTTTATTACTGGCTTCATCCGGGCTAATAGAAACATTTAAATGGGTTATTGGTGTATTGCAAACTGATTTTATAAAATGTATTAACGACGAACAACGATTAATAATTCGACCTTTGTCTTTTTATGTACGAATGTATTTTTTTATATAGATATTTAATGGAAATTTGATTCATGATCTTAGATTAAACATAAATTGCATGAGTTAATATTACTCAGCACATGCAGGGAATATTTAAATGAGTTAGTGATAATTGCAAAAAACCATATGATAAATAATAATGCGGGTTACTTACGGGGTGACGTGCTTGTTTATTTATGACAAAAATTATAATTTAGGAAATCTTGCAACAACTAGGTACGTCTCTCAATAATCTTATGTACGTATTTGAAGCAAAAAGAGGTAAAATCTAGTCCGCACTTGCTTACTATTTTTATTTCATAGATAATTTTCCTATCCTCCTCGTTTTAGAGACTTGTTTTATAGAGACTTTTCCTGTCACGTGTTCCACTCGTTAGCAATGTAGTGATGTCTTAATGCTCGCTTTATTATTAGGGGAGTTGTGTTGTGCACGCCTTCCAATGCGCGTGCAACGTGTCGGTGCTCGTATATGCACGTCGGCTTGGCATGGTCGCCTCGTAACGAAGTCTCAAAGGCTCGGTGAATTATAAGGCGTGTTGTGCAAGCTAGGTCTTTATTACTGAGCTATTGAAACTTATATTAATAGGTAGCTTATGCACATATCAACGGTCCGTGAACATTTTGTAGCGGACTAATTCACCAAAAGCCACCAGGTAATATAAAACCCTAAATACTTTTCTCATCATAAAAGAAACCCGAGTTTAGAAGTAGGACACTTAATCTATTAATGTCCTACTGTTGACATAATGTAAGTTGATAAGGATGAAAGTAATTTTGATTTGTCATTATTCCTCATCCCAAGTTTTTGTTGCGACGAACCTTAATTCGTTATTCAATGTCGTCTTAAGTACAAAGTTTCTTTCATAAACAATAATAAGATGTCGAGCGATATAATGTGTTTGTTTACTTCTTTCAAAACAAGTTTGAAGTGCAATAGACCTCACAAGTTTGTGAACGTCCTATAATGTAAAAGTTTTAATTTCATTTGCAACTACTAGCCTCTACAAGTCTATACGCTCCGTATACGTTCGAAACTTTTAACGTAATATATTTATACATGTAGTCTAGTTTTAGAAACGAGAGATGATGCTCACATACATTACGTATTGCAACGAAAAATGTGAATTAATATTTATATTTTAATCGCTGACCCGATATTTTTATGTAATATGCATACCTAATTTGAAATCGATGCTGCAGTTCACCTAGTAACGTGATCATTACCGTCCATAGATTTTTTTACACAACTAATTTCATACAAAGCATTAATCCTGTTTGCAATCGATTCAAACCAGATATTAACAGGAATTTCATACTATATACTCATAAACACAAAAATTTTGGGGATTTCTGTGTAGATATTGAAAAACTGTGCATTGATATTTCGACGGGTAAAACTGAGAGAGACGCTTCGTCGTAACAATTTTATTAAAGTTAGCTGTAATTTGAGGCAGTAGACAAGTTTTATTGTTATAATTGTAATGAAATATCAAAGAGAGGTTTTATTTTGTATCGTTTCGCGTTAAACAATTATTTTCTCGAAGCAATGTAAACAAGCTATTTTAATTGTATCTTAAAATAAACGGTGAAATTTACGTAAAGCGTTATTAATGTGCCCCATTAACGGAACAAAGTAAATTCATTTATTATTATTGTATTCCTGATAACGAGATATTTTAATTGTATTATTTTATTGTTTGAATTTGATGAAGACTTGAAATACTTAATACTTCAGTTTATAGTAAATTATTACGAAGAGTGTCATTTTCAAACAAGCAAAATATGACGCACTGTGATGTTTTTTCTATACCTAATATTAATTAAAAAACCATTATTTAACGTGTCAATACAATCGATAAACATAGTCTTCATCTGTACAAAAACATGCTTTTTCCTTTAATTCGTACTTGCTTATAATTTTATCATTGTGTTTTAACTCGGCACAGAGAAAAAAAATCAAAGCATCTATCAGTAAGTTTCAGTAACTCCAGTTTTGATAGATACATTAAGATTTGAAAGAATATAATGTTGTTTCCGATAACACAAATTATTTATGTACCAACATATGTTTTTTATTTTATATTGGTCAAATTCACTTACTTGTTCGTAATCGAGTTCTAAAGTACTTGGATAGTAAATCTAAAACTAATAATCAGTTAGCCACGGTTGGAAAACAAAGGTTTTAATGAGCGAACTTAGCGCGGTATCGTGATCCTTCTGCTGTGGTTAACTGCATTTTGAGGTACCCTTTCATCCTTTCGGTTACCGTGAGGTTTTGTTGCACGGTATTTTTTTCATATTCCTAACTTGGAGTGCAGTTCAGCGCACTTAAAAATTATATTTGCCTTATCTTTGTGCCTGATAGGCCTATCTCATGGTAGATAAAACATTTATTTCATAGCCTAAGACAAAACACAATATATATATATATATATGCTGTTATTAGGAAGAAATAAGAAACCCGTTGCTCTTAACTTATAATTACACCAAAATATATATTCTTCCTTGTATAAAGTATCTCTTATTGTAAGCTCATTTGTTTACGCCCTACGTATATGGTTTACTGTATTGTGTTGGTTTCTATTGCCGGTCACTTGCCCGAGGTCTCATTGCGTATATTTTTTATTTTTACTTGAATTCAATGTACACAACGAATCGTGTTTTTACGAAGTACAACCATAACATTTGAAATTTGTTGCAGATTGTTTCACTTTAAAACATGTTTCAGACTTATTAGGTTACGTGTTTACATTTGTTTCAGACTTATTAGTTAGGTTTGTATCAGAAATTACAATTATATCAATATTCAATACTCAGTTTCGTGTGATTTGAGCCTACCTTAATCATTTTAGACTAATATTATCGCGGAATTGATACATTTTAATATTTTACGGAAGGAGTTTCGCAGTAACCACGATCCATGTAACTGGGTCGAAATATCGGCAAAAAAAATCTAAAATCGCATATCGTGAGACCCGTAATATGTTAAAATGTACCTATATCATACTTCAAATCAAAAGGCATATAGAGATGGAACTAAAATAATTATTAGCTGAACAAAATTTTCCCCGAATAATAACTATATACAGAAATGGAAATAGTACTATTCACAGCTTTCCGTTACGGTGGCGTAAATGTTAATCGCATTACCAGAGTAAGTACTAGTGATTAATAATAGTGCACATTTAGCACTAAAAGCTCTCAACAATAAATTTGTAAATAGCTTTAGGAATTACTACTTATCATATTGTAGGTCATAATGGAGTGGCGTCTGATAACTGGGAAGCTGTGACAATGGAGGTCGGAAATGTCACTCTTGTTAACACTCCATATATTGTTGTACCTTTTAGAGTTGATACTGTGATGGTTTCAGGCTATTTTGCACACATGGCACTACGTATACGATGAATTACATTGTTGATGTTTTGTTATATTAGTTATATGGATTTTACTTATATTAGTGACAGTCTACTTCTCTATGTATGGTGAATTAGCCTAGTAGGTAAGACATTTGATTTGTCTAAATGGTGACTCTAATGTGATATTACCCCATCTTAGTTTTATCGAAGGTAGCTTCGCTACCCCAATATACAACCAGAATTCATAAGTCATCATTACTTTTTCCAAGAATTTCATATCAAAGGCAAGCTGATCAAATATAATATCCTCATGAAATGAATTCTAGGCAAACTTGAGGGTGATTTATTTTAAGTACAATAAGCTTATTTTATATTTGTAAGGATTGACATAAGTTTTTGTGTACATTACGAATTTTTATCCATTTACTATCACTAAGTATTTATTTACGATAAATCGTACCGTCTAAAGTAAAATATATACCTATACTTAAATTTACCAAACACTTATAATCACGGAAATGATACCTATTTTCTTAAATAAAATATATTTTTTAATACTTTAAAATTTTCGCTTTGCACTTTCAGGTCTAGTTTACTCTGATCCTTTTAAACTAGGAAAGTAGATTTGAAATTTTCACCAAAAGAAGTTACAAGTAGAGCACCCCGCTAGTAAGCTTAAAAGTTCACAAATTCACGATTTGCTTTAAGGATTTGCGTTTGTGCTACAAACACGTTCTACTTTATAAAAGCTAAAAAGTGCCTTTGACAGTCTATGTGTAACTATTTCTTTAGATTGCACTTGTACTATTTACTATCACTCCATCAATAACGGGTCACTTGTTTTATTAAATTAATGTTCCCGTATTTTTGCCATTAATGAGGTGTAGGGAGTACTATATATATAAACCCCAAGTAATTTTCTCCAGGAGTTGTGTAAACTGATAATCATATGAACAGCCAGGTAGTGTAAGACCAGAGCATTCACAAGGTACGTAATGCGATGAAAATTAATGATTACACGATGCGATTTAAGACTTCAAATAGGTACAACACAACAGGCAAAAATATCTTTTTAATTATATTTACGAAGGCAAAAAAGCTATACGAATATTTAAATCAACTCAATAATTTAAATCAAATTGAAAGCAACGCTATTATTTGTTTTTTTGGTTTCTTTTTAATCGCAATATCAATAAAAAAACTTTTTATATTAGTATTATCGTGACCTTAACTCATTTTTTAATTAATAAAGTTTTCAACTTGTTGGTGCCTTGTAAGTGTGAGTATATTGGTGAAATTCGATGAGAAATCGAAATAGGCAACCCAACTGTCGTTTAGTGATAGCACAGCGCGCGGATCCCGTTGGCCTAACTACCGGCTATACCATCAAGAGCATTGCGCAATAGCTCTGCTTCATGGCCCCTTATGGCCAATTGCCAGTGATACGTAACTTTGGCATCGTTTTATAACTCTTCCGAAAATCGCCGCTAAAATGTATCTTCTATCTTTATTTAATACTAGCTGCGCCCCACGGT
>MOOZ01000575.1:400412-417470 GCA_002930495.1 Cecropterus lyciades | reverse complement strand
AGATTTATGACTCATTCTAAATCTATGTTTTTGATGTATGTATCTCACGTACAAGTAGCTTGTAAATTACAATTGTTAGCTTTTAAATAGAATAAGAATTTGTTAACCATAAAAATTTGATTGGTCTTGATATTAAAGTAGTTTTAAGTACATAAAACAATATGTTATATTGTTTTATGTAATGCGAATAAAAGAGTACCTATCTGCCACTAAGACTATTACACTAAAGCAATGATCTTATTTACTCTTTACTCTTCAGCCATTAAATCAGAAGTTCTATATATTGTCTACCATACAGATGTTCTGGAGGAACATTGTAACTTTATTTTTTGAAAGGCAGACGAACCACCTGATGGAAACTAGTCCGTCGCCTATGGACGCAACAACAAAGCAGCTCTTGCACCTTTTTTCAAGAGCCCCATAGCCCTTCGGGAATACCTAGGGGAGAAGCTCATTCCACATCTTACACGTTCGTGGCAGGAAAGAGCGCGCAAACCGAACCGTGGAGGGCCGGCAAGGGTCGAGTTGCTGTGGATCGAACTTTATCCTTCGGCGAGTGGTGCGGTGTAGGAAAGGTGAAATGGGCACCAGGTCAAAGAGTTCCTCGATACTGGAAAGCAGTTAATATTCACCAAAGCCACAATTTTGCAAATTGCAATAAGAAGCATGCAAAGGGAACCTATGTTCCTTTGCAGCCTTAAGGGATCTAACCCGATCGGTGATCCTTGGGTCGTTGTCGATTTAGACCGTGCGCTTCTGTATGGAGTCAAGGGGGTGTAAAATCTGTGGCGTTCCAGCCCAGACATGCGATCAATACTTCATATGGGGTCTCACTTGTGCCTTATAAAGCACAAGGAGATGGCCCCCAATGAGTACTGCCGCAGATTTTCCATGCCAACTTGGATTTTCGTTTCAACTGGTTCCAGTATTCCACATCACAAGAGATGTGAACTCCGAAGATCCCCACGCTTTTATCAATGGTGATTTAAATTTCCTGAGTCAAATGAGTCTTTAGTGGTGCAATCTTGTGTCTTCGTGGGGTTGAATTCAACAAGGTTAAGCTCACCAGCGTTAATGAGGTTTTTGTTCGAGCAGCACCCGGCGACTACGACCTCGGGCCTTGTTCCAGACCTGGTCGAAGGCCTTAGCAATATATAGACTGATTGCCAGTGTCTCCCCATTGCTCTCAATGGCTTGCGTCCAGCGGTGTGTGAGGTACATCAGAAGATCACCAGCTGATCAGCCCTTGCGAAAACTATATTGGTGATTGCTGATCAGCTGATGGTCCTCGAGGTACCTCAGGAGCTGTATATTTATTACACACAATTATTTATTACCTTTAAGTGAAGGGAGGTTATTGCTATTGGCCTGTAGTACGCCGGGTTACTTTGGTCACCTTTTTTTGGTATTGGATGCACAAGGGCTACCGTCCAAGAAAGCAAGAATAAGCGCGTTAAGATGGAAGCCAACTCGGGAGCGCGCGTTCTCATCACCACTGCGGGGATTTCTTCTGGCCCACTCGATTTCTTGACATTTAGGAACAACAGAGCCCGCCTGACGGCCTTTTGCGTGTGCCGTATATTAGGTGTAGAGCTCTCACATCGCGGGATGGTAGGCGATGTGGCTTTTTCGTTATCAAGAGTCCAGAGAATCATCGGAATTCCGAAGGGGCTGCAGTGAGGATCGACAATTTTGAAGCCAGAACATAGCAACGCTTAACACTGCTGTTATAAGGTGGAAGTACGAGTAGGTCCATAACCTGCCATCAGTGGTGCCTCGAGAATCTAAACATATAATCAAATTAATTGTATATAATGAATTAGTATTTACTTTTATTTAACTCATTTCACAATATTCAATTTAAAATAAATTGAACATGCACGTATGAAATATTTCAGTACGATGGAAATAAGAATTATTATTGAACTAGCTGAGCCCTTTGGTTATATCCGCGTTTAAAAAATGTAACTTGACACAGTTACATATAGCTGAAATTTTAGACCTTATACTATACTTATAGGACTAATACAACTGACATTAGCGACAGTGTTGGTGGCTGCGTGCGCGTAGAGCATGCGCGGTTTCTTAGGTTTTATTTTTTTGTGCGGAACCCTAATAACATTTTCTAAAAAAAAGTAGCCAAAGTTACACCTTATGATATCAGCTATCCAACAGTGAAAGTCTCAAAATCGGTGCAGCGCAGACGGATAGACAGACAAAAATTTTAGTAATTGGTGTTTTGTTATCAGTATCGTATATATTTCCATATGAATTTGGTAAAAAGCTGTAATTTTGATGTTACAAACAGACACTTCAATTTTATTTATATGTATAGATATAAAAATTAAATTAATAGCACGTGCACTACAAAGGCGCTTTGTCTTTTTTAATCGAAAGCTAAGGCGGTTTTTTTTCCTTTTTTGCATACTCATTCGTGTATTTTATTCGTATTATATTCATTAAGCCCCGTTTGCAGTCAGTACTGCCTAGGTTGACAATACTATTATCCACACTATTTATTATAGTACTGTCAATATTAACGTGATTTAATGCAGTTTTAAAGAAAATAAAGAAATTAAAGACTTACTCATTGTTATTAAACTTCTTTCATTTGTTTAGTTGTATTGAGGGCAATTAAAACGTCGATTCAATTTAAGTACTTTTAATAATCGACTGTGCCGTATTGTATCGGTCATGAATCTGTACCATGGACTTCTGTGGACTCCTGTGCCATGGATGTCGTAGGAGACGAGTACGTACGAAATCCAGACGATGGATAACAGCGTCTTCTAGCGTAACACGAACGCTGCCACGCTACTACGGGCACTAAGACGTGTGACAGGTGCGCTGACTATTGGCAAGATAACCGTTATCTATTACTAGACATAGACCACCCATATGTTAGGAACAAACCTCTAAAAGGCTAATATGGAAGATGGTATAAAATTCGAATTTAATTACTTTATTTTTAGTATAATTAAAGTTATAAAAATCTAACGAAACGATCTAACGTAACAAATTTACTATACGATACAATAAATAAAACAAAAGCCCTTGTGCCAAAGTTTGGATGTTTATGTAAAGGCACGTTTTATACTTAATTGCAAATAGTAAGGTAAATTCTTGATTTGCCTTAATCCTTAAGTAACTGAATGAGCAAAGCGATTGGACATAAAAGTAAGGAGTCTTCTTGTGTGGTATAATTGCATTTCTCCATCTCAATACATTTGCCCGCGCGGCGCTAGCGGTTACCCGGTCCCTTGTTCCATTTAACAATAGAGCATGGGCGTCTATCAAGTTTATTAAACTCCATTTTTAGTTATGAATTATTGGCTCAAGAAAAATCCTGATTTCTACCGATGTTGTATAATCTTATTCTTTTGGTTATTAATGATGGATGTATGCTTATTAGTGGTCAGAACAGTAATTTAGTAAAGTGTAATTAGCTATTGATTGAAAAATTTGCAGGCGGGGGAATTTAATAGATATCGCAATTTCAATCTAAATTTGTAGTGTAAAAGTAACTTAAAAAAATCTAAAACATCTAATCTAAAGCATCTCTCTAACTATAATGATTTTACGAAGTATGATTAGAGCTGTAGCTAAATTCTTACGTTGTGTAGTTTTGAGAACCAGAAAAAGAGTTACTGTCGTTTGAGCGGACGAAGGTGTGGAAGAACGTAATTTTTCTGCTTCCTGCCTCCGGCAGAGCCCGACAAGGCCAATGCGCTCAGAAGACTCCGATTGCTTTCCATTGAAAATCTCGTAGTCTCTACGTAGCACGGATGAAAGCCATCGAGGAGTTTTTAATGCGGTTAATTTTCACATGTAAAATTTTCCTTAACATAACAAAAAAGTTTAAATTCTTATGTGGGAAGCAAAACAACGTTTTATATTTTATTAATAACTTCGAGAAATGTAGCCGATTTCTCAATACATTTGTCCAGAACCGGTGATAGTCTTTGCTCTAATATAATAATAGAGTTCTGCCGTTGCGGGTAAAGCCGCTCAGGTTGATTAACTCAATCGTTTGCCATTAACTGGAGCTTTTGATAAATTCAATTAATAACTATATTTCTTATATTTATAACCGTTATGACGTAAATCTAAGTACCTCTAAGTAGAGGTTTAAGTAGCTTCGTGATATTGGCCCATCTGTTGCGGCTTGTTGCATATTGTAGGGAGCGGGCGTTTTATCATGCAGTTACTATAATGTTCCGTTGTTCAGTGGTTTATCTTTAGTTAAGTAAAGAAAAAATATTTAAAGTAAAAAAAATGGAAGTTAAAATAGATGACTCACAGTTTTATTATGTAGGATCTTTAATATTAACTAAATTAGAAAATAATGATGAACACGAATATACTAGATGTCATGTGAACTCTCAGTAACATTAGATTAGACATTCGAAGCTGCCACAACTCCGCTTTGAAGTACGTCGGTTCATATGAAATAACTGAAACACTTCAATAATTCTTATTATTTCCTTTATAATTTAGAACCTATTTGCTGTTAGTATACCCAATAATAGTTTAGTTTCATTTCCATTCGTGACACCAATATCTAATGATACGTACCTATACGTACATGACAATACAAAGTATTTACAAGTACGGGCCATAAAAGCCATTATAGATATTTGTAAATAAACACCCGTTATAGTGGTGCTGACATCGAAAATACTTGTTATTTACCGCTTTTGCCGCCAATGTGCAAAGTGCATTACTGTGCTTATGAAACTGGGGGCAGTGGAAAATCTACTAAAAGCCCTCCGCAGTGTAAACAAGTAGGTACAGGAAGTGTTAATATTTTCGCAATATATGTCATAGTGAACTGCATACTTTTTTTCGTTAACGCCGCGAGAAATATAATGTGCTATTGTATCGTTTATTAAGTATGAATTAATTAAGATAGTAGATCTCTTCATGGTTCAAATGCTCCGACTAAGTCCTCTGTTGTTGGCGTTAGTTTTGTTTCCAAGTTTTGTTTATTTACCAGTAATTTCTAGTTTTCTTAAAAGTAGATTTTAACAAAGACCTGCTCAATTACAACAAATTTAATTTAATTATCTAACAATTTTACTAATATATTAGCCATTGTAAAATATTCGCAAGGAAATACGTTTAATTACGCATCACAAATATGACATAAGTTTTGTTTCCACATTACGAATTAATTCCTGATATGTATTTACCAGTATCTTCAAATTTTGTTAAAAGTAGATTTTACAAAGATCAATTCAACAATTACAATAAATTAAATTAAATTTTCAAACAACTTTGCTAATATATTAACATTTGAAAGGAAATACGTTTTATTAGGCAACACAAACATGACATAAATTAACTCTATTACAAATTAAACTTATCAAGATAAGCATGTTTTATTAGCGGTAAACCTAAAAAGCTTATATGAAAATTAATGATTTATTTCATTTCATTGTTTCAATAAAATATGTCATTAATTTTGCAAGGAGATAGGGCCAGTGTAATTCGACCGGGGAGGTACCACTATCGCACCTATTTCTAGGGTGGTTTATTCGTTATGTTAAAAGGGTGAGAATTCCGGGTGATTTAAATTCGAGGCAATCATCTTAAACCTCATTAGTGGTAACACCTGTGTAATTGACTCCCTTGGGTTAAGAATGTCCTTGAACGGCAGTGATCATTTACCATCAAATAAGTCAAACGAGCACGCAGTCTTCATAATCGTTTGCCACTCCGTTTTCCGATCCGGTGGTAGTGTAAGAAAAAATATTGTAATTGACAATTTGTAAGTGCCACCGTAGGCCTATGCAAAATAAAGATATTTCATTTCATTTCATTTCATTTCATTTCATTTAATTTCATTTCATTTCATTTCACTATATAAAATATTTTGTGGTAGTGGGACCCTCGTCAGGAAAGAAGTTCATTCCATGCAGTGAATTCACAAATACGTGGTAATAAAGAACATTCGAAAAGGATTTATTTGCTAGCAGTTGGGTAAAAAAACATTTTTATTTACAACTTTTACTTTAAAATAGTTAGTTTAAATGAAACTACAATCATTAAATTTTATTTATACTACTATCCAACGTGTTAATGTATTTCGTTTTAATATTTTCTAGTCTTACTTTGTCTAGTGAAACTGTGCAGAGATCCGTATTTTATTTGAAATTCGTGTAATTCGTTTAGTTAGTGTTAATCCGTCATAGGCGGCGTTATGAAACATTTTTTCAAATTTTAACTTGTTTCTCTAGCAATCTGATTTTGATATTTTTGTTTTTAAATAATTTGATGTATTTTCCACGTTGATTTCAGTCAACGGTTCCTAAAACAAGTATCTATAAAAATATTATTATGTCAAATCTCAAATAGCGTTTGATTTTTGTATTATCTACCTATTTTGTTTGATATTCAGCAGCCAAATATTAAATATATATAAAAAGAAAGCATTCAAATATATATATATCAAAATCAATCATGATTGATATCAATGCTTCTGATTATGTATATATGATTTGCTTCAGTTGATAGTAATGTTTTCTGAAAACATTAAGTACGCTATATAATTTAGTTACTAAGGCAGGCTTAAAATAAAATGTGATAAGACTATCATTATATTGATGAACACACAGACAGACAGAGTCTGTTAGTTTGTCTGTGGAAACGTAGCTGCTAAACGGGTAAACCGATTTGAATACGTTCTTTTCCGTGTTCATCACTATTTTTGAATATTTACTCAAATTTATTTATTTCTAAATATTTACTTAAATTAATGACTTAATTTAATAGTAAATAATAACTAAGCAACTATTTGACATTGTTTCTTTGTGACACGTTCACAAATAATACTTTCACTCACACTTTATGACATCACAATAATTAAGATAAATAAGGTATGGAGTACTCAGTTGGAGTATTTAGATGCAGATTTTTATATTTATATTGGCAATTTGTTTCTTTTTACATTTAGGCTATATTATTATGCATTTAATTGTAAAAATAATTAATTAATATTTTGTTACTTTAAAAAATACAAAGTAGTCTAAGATTACCTTTACCTACCTTGTAGAAATAATGTGACCCTGATTATTTTTTTGAGTGTAGATATGAAGAAAACTTTATGTAAAAACAACAGTTCCTTCGTTCTATTAATGCTTAGCAATTTCAACGAGTAAGCCAAGTTTCTCTATATAAAAACGTGAAAGCGAGTCTAAATTTTCCTTAACCAAAGAAGTTAGTAGCGGAAAGGGGCACTAGTGAGCATAAAAGTTTACAAATTCACGATATACTCTAAGGATTTGCACTTATGTATGCAATAAACACGCTCTACTTTACAAAGTTAAAAATATACTTTCACTGTATTCACTGCATATGCTCAATGCAAAAAGAGCCTATTTTTAATACTTAATTATGACTAGGCCGCCTATCGATTTCCAATATGCAATGCAATATTGAGTTTTATTTCATTTAAATCACAGTATAAAAGGAAACGTCGACAGGAACATCGCTTATCCTACGTACCTAATCTATAACTTTGAAAGACTTCCTTGATTTCGAACAAAAAATATTGGCAACATTTCGTCGATAAATCGGGAAAGGCAGCCATTGCGATAGTACGCGCGGGGCCCGTTCAGGTAACTGCCGCCGTCCCTTCAAACGTATAGAGCAATAGCTCTCTCGTAGAGTCACCGATATGGCTAATAGCCAGTGCTACAACAAGTTTGGCAACGATTAATAACTTCTCGGTCCAAATTCCCAACGTGAATAGCCGTGCATCAAGCGGTTTCTGAAAATTGGAAAACAAAACTTACTGGCACTTGTTTACGAAGATTGGGGTTTTGCTGCACGTACGTGTAAGATGCCTCCGTTGTTAATTACTCATGCAGACATATAATACTGAGAATATGTAAACCGTAGACCAATACAACGAGTTTGCTTTCTACTATACGTTTTGCTCGACCGCAACATATATAATCGCCGAGTTATGTAAAATATACAGTACTTTTATGAGAGTGTTTAGAACTGAATGATTCAAATAATATATTTGCAGTTCTTCCCAATAAATAAGTTCAATCATCATTCTAAGTCTAATTTGTATTCAAACATCTATTCATCAGTCTTTTGAGGTACACTGCTAGACATAGGTTTCCCTTAATAGTTGAAGGTGGTAGAACTCTTTGTGGTTCAACTTCAGACGTACCACCGCCACACCTATTTCTGCCTATTAACAGCAGTGTTATGAGCTGTTGTGTTCTGGTCTGAAGGGCGTGGTAAGAGAGACATACTTTTCTGAGGCATTCCATCTAAGCCCTCAGGGGTAGCAACGCATCTGTGGCTGTGTGACCCTTAGGTGAGACTTTAATCTTACCTAGGGTTGATTACAGATGTCCATGAGCGGCAGTAGCCACTTACCATCAGATGGGCTACATGCTCGTTTTCTACTTCCCCATACTATTAAAAAAATAGAGACTTAACGCGCCGCATCAAGACGCTCCTGCCCTCATCTGGATTTTATCGTTTATGTATATATGTCTCCTATGGCATCTAAGGGAAGTTAGGGAGTGATGCTATTCAAGGTCAACTCCAAATGCTGCTCAATTTATATCTATTAAAAAATATATAATAAAATGTAAGCGCTAGTATATCTTTCATGTAGAGACGAGGACTTAACTTAATCTAGACTTAATATATTACTACGAAAGGATGCCCACTTTTAAGTAATCTTCGCAGAACCTAAACTACTTAAGCTAGCACCATATTTAGACAATAGTTTCATTTTGTAATGTAAACATTTAATAAAAAAGATATATTTCTGCCCCTAAAGGGATTAACTCGTATTTTCACTCAAGCGGCAGGTTTGCATGAATGTTCGTTGACTAGATCTATTGCTCTATTTTCATTACTCAACACATAATTTTCCCCTGGCTACTGATAGCTTTTCTTCATATAAGCTATACGAATGTATTCAAATTTGCATGCCTACTAACTACTAAGGTAGCATTACGTAACTAGCAGGCAACAAGTCACAACTCAGTTGTAATTTTGCAGTAAGAGCACTTGACACAATCTGCTATGCTCTCAGTAACAAAGGTTTCTCTAGCCTTTAGTAGCAATGGAGAATTCCTTAATACTCACTACTGTATACGAGTGTGTGCATTCATGTAAACGCATACAATATATTACTAAATTATAAGTAACAATACTGAATGATTATTACGCATATAGTTTTGAAGGTGGTAGAACTCTTTGTCGTTCGACTCCGGAAGCACCACCGCCACACGTATTTCTACCTAATAACAGCAGTGTTATGAGCTGTTGTGTTCTGGTCTGAGGGGTGTGGTAAGGGAGACATAATTTTTCGAGCAACGCATCTATGGCTAACCTTAGATGAGACTTTGATCTTACCTAGGGTTGATTACAGATGTCCATGGGCGGCAGTAGCCACTTACCATCAGGTGGGCTGCATGCTTGTTTGCTACTTCCATAATATAAAAAAATGTTTACCTATAACTGTTTGAGTTTTATAGTCCCCACGCAGCTTGATCAATCGTCATGAAAATTGATTTTCCTGCTGTAAATATCTCCTTAATGCTTTTACACAATCGCCTGATCGCTATAAGAATAAGATAAAATTCAGTAAACTTTAGTACAGATAAAAAAATCACAAAATCGGTCTTGATAAATGTCGGTGACGGTCTAGTTCATAAAGGCCACTCACAACTAAGTCATTAATACTTAAATAAGAAATCACACTAGATATTGCGGGACAGCATCTGTGTTTAGTATGAAATAGCATATAATAAACCAGGTATATTATTGTACTAGACTTACGTATCCGATACGTTCCAACTTACTAGTTCTAATGGTTGTGGCTTCCATTGCAACCTCAGGGAAGACTTTAACCTTATCTAGGGTTGATTTATAGATTTTACTGTCAGGTGGATGCCCGTTTGCTACTTCTATGTTATAAAATAATAGATATTATTATGATGAATAGGAATTAAGTTATATATTTGTGAGGCAATGCTTTGGCGATTCTTATGGTACTGCAGATTTGGTGGACGTGGCGTGCATAGGTGACGATTACTTTTTGTCAGATAGCCCGCGGTTTAATTATAAAATAAACTTACGTAAGGTATCTCAATTTCCACATCAGGAGTAGAAAAGGATCTGTGATTAACTAAAACTTGAACTCCAGGTCTATTTAACGTAATATGGATGGAAACTAGCATTATCGTCATTATCGCCATCTGGTGGGAATTTTCATTAACGCGAATTGAAGTTACATTATTTTTTATTAAAAATGCATCCTCGTCCTTAATGGAAATCTGCTATTTACAAGTATCTCTACTTAAATTACTTGTAGAAATAGTTCGCGTACTCATTAACAGTATTTTGCTGTAAGCTCTTACTGCGGTCTTGAATTTTTATTCCCCTTTACTGGCTTTAAATGCGGTAAAGCTCTTCGGAATACATTTTGTACCTCCTGATCATTAATACAGTCCATATACAGCTATTTATCACTACTCACCTGTGGCTAGAAACGTTTGTTCATTAAAATTTAAACCGTACATATTCAAAGAGGACACTAATTACTGCAGCTTATTAGAGTATAGCAGGAAAAGTTAAGTTTGTTTTAGACAGACATTCACAGTAGAGACCGTTTAACATTTAAATATTGTTGATTGAACTTGGTATGAACATTTACAATTAGCGTTATAAATAAGATAAATAATTTTGTACGCCGTATGGCAGGACATAGCGAAAATACCAACACATTGTCACCTGTATATTACGTGTACACAATAAATATGCTTTGACATTGACTTTATATATTGTTTACATATTTGCAATGCATAATTTTAATTTACACCATTCCTCCTTAAGGTTTAATTATGCAAATCTACTCTCCTCTGTGCGCGAAATGTGTTTAAAAACGGTATAAAGTGTTTGTTCGAGTATTAATATTATGCTTCAGTAAAATAGTCCAGGATGAAACCCAAAATTATTAATATTATTTATTTCGGTAACTAACTTCTGGATGAATTGGACAAATCGCTAAGTAAAAACTTGCATTGATAACTAAAAAATAATTTTCGTTGAGATTTACTTATTCTAAACAATACTATTTCTAGATAACCTATGCTTAATACAATTTAGGTTTAAAAATGTTTAAATCAGCTCTTCAGTTTTAATTGAAATATTTTTTATTATAGTATGCAAGTAGCAAACGAGCATGCAGCCGACCTGATTGTAAGTGGCTAATCAACCCTAGGTAAGATCAAAGCCTCGCCTAAGGTTAGTCATAGATGTGTTGCTACCCCTGAGGACTAAGATGGAATGTCTCGGATAAGTATGTCTCCCTTACCACACCCTTCAGACCAGAACACAACAGCGCATAACATTGCTGCTATTAAGCGGACATAGGTGTAGCGGTGGTGCTTACGGAGTCGAACCACAAAGAGTTCTAACAAAGAGTTCTTCAAAATAAACTGTAGAAAAAAACTGTTAAAAAAGAAAAATTAGGCCACTGTCCATAGCGCTGATTGATAGACTCACACTTTCGAGGTTTTGTCACTGCACTACTTTTTATCAATTTAAAGATAAAAAAAAATAATAAATATTTTATTTTGGTACAATTAATTGAAAAAATATAGCGAATATGGTTTAAAAAACAAGCGACACCATAAATATTTATATCAGCCAATTATCTAATGAGAGTGGCACCAAAACAGAAAAGTGCGTATAAAGAGGACAAATTTGGCTACTATAGGAATGGAAATAGTTAACTCCTAAGTCTCAACACAATAAAAATATATCGCTAACAAAGAATATTTAATCATCCAAATTTATCACGTATATCATTAAACAACCTTTTGTTAGGCGTTGATAAACACGTCCGATTAGATTATGTAATGGCTTATTTATTTGATAGTTTGCAATAAGCTATTAAGGCCATACAGAAATAGATAAAAACTATTTTGAATAATATGCACTTCACAAAAAAACACTGACTTTCATAAAGAGAAACTCTTAAACGTGTCATTAATGGCAATGTAAAATAAATAATGTGACAGCCAACAAAATAATTTTGTAGGTTGTAGGATACGTAACATAATGGCGTAGAGAATAATGATTAATATCATGAATAACAATGTAATTTGATAAAAGAGACATGTATTCTAATAATGTGCATCGCTAATTAAAAAGACAGATATTTACCACAGTCTCTTCCGAAATAAATATCTTGAAATTTCCTGGAAACTGCGTTGTTTTCGCAGAAACATCTCCAGTGGGAACAGCTCGTAATTGCTTCTTCCGCTTCTTGACATCATTATCTTCGCCATAATGCATCAGATTTAGCCAAAATTCTTACTGCCACGGTCGGTTTTATGAATTTAATATTATATACACTGTCTACAGATTTTCAAGGCAGTTCGAAATTTATCTTTTTATTTGAGACGTACTCCCAAGTTTGCTAAGTGGACACTCTCTTTACGTTTTAATGATTGTGAGAATTCTTTCTTTGACTTTAGATTTTTAAATTTCGTTCAAGCTATGAAACACGTTGTGATACTTATGATTTTAAATGCTTTTTTTACCGCAAATCACCTATTTTGTCGCAATCCACACCTTAGTAAGTAGCGACATGTAGTAGTCACTCATGGACATCTGTCTTAAAGCCCTTATAAGTTCCCAATATTAGATGATTAATTATGCAATGTTGCTGAAGACTGACGAATGTCTCGGATATTTATGTCTCCCTTATCACATCGTTTAAACCAGAACACAGCACGACTTTATACGGCTGTTATAAGGCAGAAATAGGCGTAGCGAAGGTTCCTCCGAAGTGAAACCACGAAATGTTCTACCAACTTTAATTGCTTTTAGATTATTATTCCAGTTTAACAATAACATTTTTTTTTGAAGTAGTATTAAATTTTATGTTCTCATTTTATTATCCTCCGTCACATATGAAGAATACAAAATTTACGCTTTCATGGCAATTTAATGACATATTAACGATGCAAGAGATAAAATTTCGTGCCTCCAAACTTAAGATCGTAAAAATCTATACATTTTAAGAGAACATCGTAAGAGAACACTCGTAAATCAAAGGGACTTAGAATTGAGATGTACAGCATCGTTATAATGTTTAATTTGTAGTAAATGCTATATAATGTACGACGACCTTTTTTATCTTTTATTTTATCCCAATTTTCAAACAAGATTTCATGTACCTAAACAAAAACGTTAGAAACTTTTTAAGAGCTTTCAAAGAAAACTCTTTGTATTCTTTCTTAAAAGTCCATAATTTTTATCATCTCAATTATATTAGCAAATATTATATATGTATTATAATAACTACATTACAAAAATTATAATTGTGTATAATACTTTTAGTAGGTAGCGACAGATTTACAACGATGCAAGTTACGATATTAATTTCATTACGACTTTTCTTATTAATATTTATACTTATTGTACTATTTCCTCTTTATAGAGGAGGGATATGCTCTTTTGTTTCTAATCGATTAATTTCGAAAGTACTGAACTGATTTTATTATTTCACATTATATCTATATTTTATTTCAGACATAATTCGTTTTCGGTTTAAAATATTGAAACGCTTGAAACGCTTTCTACACTCATAGCCCCACACTAGGATTTTCTCCTGTGTCGTGGGTGCCATGGACTCAAAAAGACGAACACATAAACACTCAGACTCAGAACAGAAAACTAAACTCATCATTCAGATGTCTGCCTAGCTGGGGTTGGAACCCGGGACCCACTGCGTGTCAGGCCGGTATGGTAACGCTCCACCACGTGGGTCGGTTTAAAATATTGATAAGTATTTGTAAAGTAGATCAGTATGGTACTACCAAACCACTTAATTGACGCATGCTTATACAGATACAAACTAATTCAAAATAAAGCCATTTTATAACAAATACATTTTTAAAAGTTGGTATATTTTACCCATTATGCATATTATATTATTTAGACACGTAATTTGGGACAAAAATCCTTTTAGTGAACTAATATACTTTTATTATTTTGATAATTTATAATTTTTAAAGGTATTTTTTTACACATCCATAACCTTAAAAATTATGTCGAGTTCCGACCTGCTTCCCAAATTTACGACACTAATACAACAATGCATCTTCGTAAGCCATTATTGTCTTACTGGAAGGTCCACACCGAGTAAGAAATACGCTGATAAAGAGTACGTTGGTGGATTTTACACACCTTTAAGAACATATTTTTGAAGAACGCTATGCACTGGATATATCCAAAATTCAGTTATATTCATTAGATTTAGTGAATGATACAGATAAATATGGTTGCAGAAAGTTTTACCGGCTACAGAGTAGTTGGACGTACCCAAGTTCCAAGTTGCGCCGCTGTGAACTACCACTGCCCCAATCTGTCAGCACAATATATCCTATAAGTTTTCACTGCAAGTATTGTTTCGTTTTCCGACCAGTATTTTGCAATAGGTCTATTTAAACAGTGGAACTATTGACATACGCATATAAAGAGGTCATGAAGACAAATCTTGTGGTAAAAAATAAATCAATACTCAAACAATTTATAACAATATATTTTTTTTTAGATTGAAGTAGCGAATAAGTGGCAAGTACCATTGCTGTCTATGAACATGTGTATCTAATTGCACATAGTCAAGGGGTAGGGAAGAAACGTTGATCACAGATACTTAGCTGCATCTAACATCTATGATAGTCGCCTCAAGTAAATCAGCCGGTTACAACATTCAACCACAGAATCGAGAGATCTGCTTCATGCTAAAAAATGTTGTGGCGATGGGAGGTACCAGATAGAACTACACTGGTTCCTACCACTGATGTACCTACCACGCCGTTATGTGACTCTATGTAGTACGAGCATTTGTCTTTTACTTAAAAACTATTTGTAGGCAAAATTTCATTTAGTTTCTCTGCAGGCTGTCGACGGCCCATCAAATCATGTAATCGAATTTTTACTCACAACCCGATCGCGGTTATCCGATCAAGTTATCAGTTCAATCCGGAACAAATGTAAAAACCTGATCACAGTAAAATATTATGATATTGTCTGATGATAGAGACGGAATAGTTTTAACGATTTCCGTTCTGACGGAAAAGTCCTACTCAACATATGTATATATGTCTTTGTCTACATCCAGCTTTTAAGAGAAGTACGTACTCTTTAGTTGGTTTTTATTACTTTACATTTATTAACTGACCTTAATTGAAAATGGTTTTTCAAGGTATTAAGAAGTTAGGATAAGACAGGGTAAGATTAAATCGATAGAAAGTGGATGCAAAGTTTGAGTTTTGCGCCAAAACAATTGTGTGAAAATCGTGGCCTCTGAGAATCAGAAGATTTTGGAACATAACTTGGACCTGGCCAGCCCTGATGTCCAGAACTTGATTTATATTCAACTAACTTATGTGACTAGGAAAAAGGAGTAATGAGTTGTTGATGAGGGCAACCTAATGCAATGTATTCCGATATTGCAATAAGTATTTTTTTATAGTATGGAAGTAGCAAACGAGCACGTAAGCCACCCGATGGTAAGTGGCCACTGCCGCCCATGGACATCTGTAAACAACCATAGTTAAGATCAAAGTCTCACCTAAAGTTACCCACAAATGCGTTGCTACCCCTGAGGGCTAAGATGGAATGCCTCGGAAAAGGATGTCTTTCTTGCCACACCCTTCAGACTAGAACATAGTAGCGCATAACACTGCTGTTATTAGGCAGAAATAGGTGTGGCGGAGTCGGAGGCTACCGGAGTCGAACCACAAAGAGTTCTACCACCTTCATACAAGTATACAGGTACAGTAATCCTACGTGTTCTATTTCGTGCTCCCACTATCAGTTTTGTATCAAACCTTTCTCTGTAGTGAGAAATGAAATACCTTTGTATTTGTACAAACTTTAATCATGTTTTGGTTATATTTGATGGCTAATTTCATTAAAAAGATTACCTTCACAATATTTTATTATATTTATGTTACAAATACATATAGTCATCTTATTTCGGTCATTGTGAAATGATTTTATCGCTTGGGAGTAAATGATCATTGGAAAGTTTGTTATCTTCAACCAAACCTAAGTAACATATATCCCTGTCTTTCCTATATCTTATGAGAACAGCAACAAAGAGGGCGTTATTTCAAAATACCTGTGATGGTACAATCACAGGGGATTTGATCGAAATAAAATTCCAAATAAACATAAGTCAAACTAGTAACATTGTTAAAAATATTGAAACAATCAACAAGCATCATTTAAAAAAATATATAGCCTATGTCACTCTCCAAACTGAGACGATTTTAATTATATGTCACAATCTGTCAAGCCGTCTGGGCTGAAGCGCGTGCCAAGGAAATGGACATACATACATAATACATAAATCAGTCGGTCATCACGCAGTCGGGTAAATAGAATCCTTATGGAATAATTTAAGAGCTATTTTATACAAATTTATAACGTTTGCGTAATTAACGTGTAAGTAAGTGGAGATGATATCGAACACATTCTTATCTTTTCTTTAATTATTCTATTCATTTGTATCCTCGTTGATGACAATAGTCGCAAGTTATGTATATATTCGCGTCAATAGTATAGCAAATCCTATGTCCAGTATGTTTCAACTGGCATGTATGCTTTGAAAGAAGCACAAAAGACAATTAAAATTGAACCAACTCAATCAGGATAGTACCAAATTGAAATAATTCGCAATCACGGAAAACGCACATCCGTTGCAGTTCAGATAGTTTGGAGGTTGGCAGGCGAAGCAAAACAACTGACCGGTGCATGAATAAAAACGTGGATGCTACGAAAACATTTATGTATATTTAAGTAGATATGTGTTGTCGTCCGTACTTCACATTCTTATAATAATGTATCAAATAATTAGTCTCTCAGTTGACTTGTAATAGGAGAGAGTATGTGAGGTGGGAATGGCAACATGGCGACGCTGGAGTTCGGAGAGAGCGACACTCGGTTCGGAGACTTCAACAAGTGCACACGTTTAGCATAGTGATAGTTATGATTATA
>MOOZ01000575.1:343361-353706 GCA_002930495.1 Cecropterus lyciades | reverse complement strand
TCCTTTCTGACACTTTCGCTAACATGAATGATATCAATAAGTGCCGATGATTGTTTTAAGCCGGTAGAGTTAATTCCGAAAAGAGTGACTGCTGTTATAAAATCAAAAGGTAGACCAAGCAAATATTGATAATTTTTCACAAATAAACGATTTTATTTATGATGCGTACTTATTTTTATTCCATAGGTCAATATTAGCCTCAGACTAAAATTTTTGTAGGGTGCCTAATATTTTTGTTCGTGGCTGTATGAACATTACAAACACATCATAATACATACATGCAAGAAAATGAGATTTAACTAGATTATTGAACAAATATATACTAAATATAACATACATATATATATTGTGAAGAACTTCCCCTTAAACTGTTTCAAATTTCACATTCATTTGAATATCTCTGGGACACGCAGAGCTCAATAAATAATTTTAATAGTTGTTTATTTAAATAAATACACTAAATGGTACACTTTACACACCAAACTAATTAAGCTGCGTAAGTGAAGAAATTTTAGCTTTTGTATTTTCCAAATTTTCCTTTCTCTATGCAACTTTGTTTTAAGGTAAAAGTAAAGTGAAATACAAGTTTCACTTTTTATCTGATTTCTAGAATAGTTTACCTCGATATTATAATTCTAAACAAGTGTTTATTGTATTTATACTTACAACACTAATACACCGGTCTGACACGCAGTGGGTCCCGGGTTCGATCCCCGGCCAGACAGACATCTGAATGATGAGTTTAGGTTTCTGTTCTGGGTCTGGGTGTTTGTGTATTCGTCTTTGTGTGTCCATGGCACCCACGACACAGGAGAAAATCCTACTGTGGGGCTATGTAGAAAGCGTGCGTGTCTCCAGTGTCAGGGCCGCTGTCAAATTGTTTAAAGAATACACGAGCAATGGTCGCAGATTGTAGCTCACCGCTGCTCATGTGTTAGACCTAACAGTTATTCATAAATAGTCTTGTACGAGCAAGTAACATGTTCTGTTACCACCTGTGACAGGATACGAATACATATAAACGACGTTGTGGTAGCTTAATGGCACTTCTGAGAGAGATCGCTGCTCATTAGAGATGTTAGCTCATCTTAATTGCCTAACTTTTGACGATTCCTCTACTTCAAATACATATAACGACTGACGTTGTTAGACGAATTATTCCTGTGCCTTATCAGTAATTAAAGTGTTCGACGTTATAAACTATTTCAGATTGATAAGTCCTGAATAACTACATAACAATTTTGTTACATGAAATATGTGTTCTGTCATCTTTTATCACAGTAGGGAACTATTTTAGAGTACTACATTACTTAAATATCTGTGACTTCATGTTACAATTTCAATGTTCCTTCAGTGTAACAGCAAGTAACAGCGTCGCAATAGTAAGATCTATTGGCTAAAGAGGAAAGATGATTAGTTTGGTGTTAGAGTCTTAGTGGCGGATAGGTACTTTTTTTAACTCGCATTAAGTTTTAATGTACTTAAGACTACTTTAAAACTAAAACCAATCATTTTTTTATGTGAAAAAATTTGAATTTCTATATAAAAAAATAACGTAGCGTTTATTGTTTTTAAAACTAAAGTTACAGAATTATTTCGCGAGGTATAGCTTCGCGAACGAGACTTCTGTACCTGTAGTTTGTCTTACTTACATTAGTCTGTACCTTACCAATAACAAGATAAAGTTTCATCTGAACAGAATAAACTGCAGTAATGAGAGCTCAAGTCGACAAATTAGGTCTTTAGTTGACTGTTGTTAATGAAATGCAAACAATAGCGAAGTAAATACTGCGATGAAAATCTTGTATCTAAACTTGTAACCTTGTAGGACAGTTCTTTGTATTATATTTATTCTAATGGAGGTCTGTTAAAACAGATGTTTTAACAATATAAACTTGCGACTATCTGTAGTTGCGAATGAAGAAGAGTTGATTGTGTAGACTGAAATTTGTATTAACGTTTAGTTTCTCTATTGGAACTCAATGATAATGATGTGTTATTTTGATCAGAGGTACATATTTCAGTGCCGGGAATGGTAAATGTGATTAAAGTTTTTAGTATCTGGAGCCATTACACATAAACAAAGAATTTATAGATCATAGATATTAGAATTTAAGCATCATTTGGGATAGAATACACGCCCGTTCCTACTTGTAACTAATTATTAGGTGCGAAAATGTTTTAATATAATATATTACATTTTAATAAGGAACACATAAGATATATACTTCTAAACAATCACACAATTATCGTAAAATAATAAATGTAGAATGAACGATGCCACTAGAATAATCCAATGAAGTTAACTTAACCCATTTTTAATAATTACGACAAGATTTAAATTGTTTATTAATATTTCACTATCGAGAATATTGCAAATCGCGTGCTGATTTTTATCGTACATAGTTCGCGGTAGACCAACTTAGTAAATCTGCTTTGAATCCCGCAATGGATGTTATAAATGAGGCAATTCAGCATTATATTCCGACCAGCTTCCTCGGTTTGAGATTTGACCGCCGCAAGTTAGTTTATTTTGTCTTTGTCTTTGCCATTGCCTTTGTGTAATAATGACTATTTTTATTCCAACATAAAATTGGTGAGCATTATGTAACCTGAATTTATGGAGATTTTTCTGAAAGAGTATATTTTTAAAAAGCTGTAGAAAAAACGATTTATTTTCTGTGACTTGATGGATGTATTTTAATCAAAGTATTTCTTGAGTTCTGACTATGCTATGTTATAGTTAAATAACATCCTAAGTTCATTATCGTGATATATGCTCTATTGTGGTTAACGCCAGATCTCTTTACATGTCACCCTATTAACGGTTTCATTATGCGGGCTGGTCAAATTGAATCTTATCAGCAACCGTCCAACTTTGTTCCTATATTTGACTTTCAGGTTCATAAAGTGTAAATAATTGAATGATAAAATCTTCATACATTGTGTAGTTAGTGGGCAGTGAGAAACAGTGGACCAACACAAATAACGCAACGTGAATTGTACCTGCAATCACGAGCGTTGACGTTTCAAATCTGATTTTCCCCTGATTTGTGGCCGACGAGGTCGCTTTGTATCGCTTCACGTCATGCGATATTAAAACTCAAATGTTCTATGAAGTTCTTCATTTTGATCGGTAACTTTTCATAAAATTTGTCTTAATGACATTATCTGTTTCCCGCAACTGTAATACAAATTGTACAAAAAATGTATCCCATGAATTTAAAAAGCGAAAACTATCGAAATCAAAATAGCCTATATAGATAGGGAGGTCCAGTCACGCAACCCCGGGAAGGACGGCGGTAAGTGTGGTCGCATACCGTCGTAAGAACCAGACGGTGCGGTGGGCCCAGCCGCTCACCTGGGTGGAGCCAGATGGGGCAATGCGCTTCGAGGACTCCGGTTGTGTTCCTTTGGAGATCCCGGAGTCCTCTTCGCGGCGCCGAGGACGGCCACCGGGGGGGTTTTAGTGCGGTATAAATCCCACATAACCTGGCGTCGCTCCCACGGCGTCGGGTACCTTTTGAAGGTTTCCCCCTCGAGAACAAAAAAAATGATTCATGTTTTGATGAGTTCACAATTCAGTTGGTCTCGATTCTTAGTGGTAGAAAAATATTCACTGTGGATAATACCACTAAGAGTGAAGTTGGAAATGGGCGGGAGTTGTCATTTACCAGTCGATAGACGTAAGAAAAAATTACATATAAAAGAAATAACAGCAATATAATGCTACATTTACCGTTCTTAGTCGAACGATGAACGCAAAAGTAATAAAATAAAGATCGTAGTTGTCGACCCGCGTGGCGGAGCGGTCACCATACCTGTCTGACACGCAGTGGGTCCCGGGTTCGATCCCCGGCCAGACAGAAATCTCAATCATGAGTTTAGGTTTCTGTTCTGGGTCTAGGTGTTTGTGTATTCGTCTTTGTGTGTCCATGGCACCCACGATACAGGAGAAAATCCTAGTGTGGGGCTATGAGAGTAGAAAGCGTGTGTAAGAATGTATACATAAACGTAAAAAGGCCTTAAGGTGTATTCTTTTCACAATATAATTGCATGACTTTAAATGTTTCAGTTAACATGAAAGCGCCGAGTAAGGTTTAACAGAACATTTGATGAGCTCTTCTAAACGTTATATAGTAAGTAAGTTGAATAGGAAATTCTTGCAACTTGCAAAGAAATTAATTTATTTCTTTTTGCAAGTTTTTTCATTAAATGTTCAACAGACTTGAAACCTGATGGGATTTCACTTATGAATATTTTACTCAATTTATTAGTTAACGACAATAAAGTTTCATCTTCTGATTTTGTTATCTTAAGTTTAATCGGTGTTAAATAAAATTCAATTAAAGAACACGATCCTCGTTTCAGTCCGTCTGATATACCTGGATGTTATAAAAAATCGGCATATTGCATCGCTTCGATGAAAGTATTCCGAATTATGAAAATAACTGCTATAAAATTGAACTACACACAGATAGACTAGTAAGAATTGGATCTGTGCATTGTCTATGGTATGACTGGATTCATATTTGAAGACCTTTGAATCTAGGGATGTTAATAAAATATACCTTTAGTATAAATACGTTACATTAAATTTATAAGCTCATAATGCGTTGTGGCATTTTCACAATGCCGGTGCGCGTTGTGGTCAATTATCAAAAGAACCACAATGAAAATTTTGCTCGTGGTCGCTTTGCGTCACATACTCTACGCCACAATATTTCTTTTTATAGCGTATTTCAGCCCCTATTTACGTAACAAATTAATGTATATTTTTTAAAGAAGAAGAAATAAAATATACCGAAAATATTAAAGCTGTATCACATTGAAGTTTGGAGAAATTATGTTGCACTCGAATGTTACATTAGTTAATGCAAATTTGCACACAATACAAATAGCTCTATGTGAATTTGCTTCTTGGCTTGATTTACCAATGTCCACTTTGAATCAAATGGCTGCAACTTTCTATACACGAAGAAGGCCTGGAGCACCCTTTACTATGTTGTTCAATGTGCAGAGCTAAACTAGTCTTGTATTCATCATGACAGCCTCGTGAAAGCCTCAACATATGTAACTAACTTAATAACAGTTATTTAATGATAATAATAATCTAGACTCAACAAATTAACGTGATCTCTGAAATACGGAAGTGCGCTTGATATTTAGTCACGGGCATCCTTTATTCGCCTCCTTATTTCTCACGTTGTTTCACATAGTATATACGAGTAGGACTATATACATAAGCCACAAATGCTGCGATGCTACAGTTTTATTAAGTGAAATACTTGTATCCTATAAAAAATGCATATGCTTGGATTAATTTTATGTTACACAACATTAAAGCACTTATTATAAAACCAATATGTAAAAGTATACGGCTAATCCGCACTAATGAAAATTCGTTGAGTATGCTACCTACTCAGTTAACGCATATGTACCCCACTAATTACTAAGGAATCTCGAATAAGAAATTCACTATCATCAATTCGTCGAAGTCTCCGGAAGACAGGCGATAGATAAAATGCAGTTTCTCCACGTGATTTATTGATGAGATTTCACCAACCGTTGTTGAACTTTCTGAGGAAGTACCAACAAATTTTTGTACTTTGTTAGTTTATTCATTTATTCATATGAGTAGTTAGATAAGAACAATGTATTTATGCATCATTTCCTCCACTTATATCGTAATACAGACGATATGCGGGTTTATAATTTCTTTATTTACGATATTTCGACTAAATTGCATGGGTCGGGATCACAGCGTATTATATCCAAGATAATTTTAATAAATAATAAACAAATGGTTCAACACTGGCAAACAAACGCGTATAATCGTCATGAAGCGTATATAAAGTCGCATATCTTTAGTTAGAGCTCGTAGGCGAACACAACACTACACTCAGCTACAAATGGCTGCAAACACGACAATGACGTTTGAAATCTGATTTCAATACGTACAGTTTATTTGGGCGGTCTTTTTGGTTGTGTTGGATAAAGTAGATGGCGAAACAAGTGGTTAGAAACATCATAGTGAAATTACTTTCACTGTAATAGGGTAATAAATAAATAAAAAAAACACCACATGTAAACATGTTAGAACATGTAAAGTTTAAAAAATAAGGAATTGTATATCGTATTGAGTCACCTATGTACGTTTTTTATTTTAATCCATTCGTCTCCATTTTCATAGAGACGTGAGCTATATTATTTTAAAATAGGACGCTTGACAATCGAAAAAGAAGATAATAAGGAAGGAACGATATTTTTTTATCACCACAGTATAACTATCAAGCGAAATCTCTTTAACAGACCGTTATAATTTCACCATATTCACGAAATCTCTGAAAAGGCGTTAAATAAAATAAATTATTATAAAAACAAATATTCGCCTGCTTAATACATTTAACTGAAAAGGGAAAAGTACTTGTGTGTATATTTTGCAGGCATTGGCAAATAATAATTTCAGAAAAATCTACTAAACCGCCTGCAGCATACAAGTACTTGTTTTATATAATTTTAATATGAATGTTACTTTGACCAGCAAAAAACTACAACAAAGGCCAAAACCGGTCATACGATATTAAACTAAATGGAATCCCATACAAAAGACAGCTATATAGTTTCCTTTTTATTTGGCACAATGTATTTATTTCTTGTATTAAGTTTACACAAGACGTTTCTATTTCTGTGAAAACGAACAAGCATGTCTATTGTGTACCGTTTGCCATCTGGCCATTCTTATACGGACGTATTTGAACAACACAAATAAATCCCCTTTTACTTTACTTACCCGCAAGAATTTATGTAGATACTTTTCATTTAATAATCCTATATGGATACCAATATTTAGGGCATTAGTTATGTTAGTTTCCACTTATTGTTTACCTTATTTTTCGCAAAGCGCAAACGCTAGTTGTAAACTGTTACTGTAATTAATGTTACAATAATAACATTTTTATTACTCATTATACCTAAGCTCGTAATACCTGAGTGTTGAGCTTGTTTAGTCCAGGATTTATCAATATATATTGCACAATAATAAGGTATCGATTTCAAAGGTTTTGGAAGATTATTATCCCTCGGGGTTTTAATAAGGGATAAATTTCTTAGAAAATTTGTTATATCAGTTTAAACATAAGAAGCCGTTACGGGAAGCAGTTAATTTTAAATGTACTTCATGTATAAAATAGTGATTGTAAGGAAAATGTTTTAAAAAATAGACGAATACAACTGTATTATTATAGAGAATTTAATTTGCAGGTATTCCGACATGACGGTCGTCATACATCATCAAAACTCAACACGAAGCGTCGTTGCGCAGGTCATGTACACAAACATGCACTATGCAAACCACTCTGTCATTGGGATGTCGCCACTCACATACATTTTCACTGCAGACGTAGGTCTCGGATGTGTTGCATTCTTATTAGATAAACGAAAACATGCAAAATGTGATGTCGCGTTACAGTAGGGTTGGCAATATATGTCATTTATAAATTTGATAATGTGGGCTAAAGTTTCAAAAATATGAAATTATATGTTATGTGGGTCCATCATAAAATATTTGTTTCTTAATTGATCACATTAAGAAACAAATATTTTATGATGGACATTTGGCAACGTAATTATTTTCAAGTGTTTTTGGGATACATTTAACCAAATAAATTTATTTATAATCTCTCCATATACTTATATTTCATTTATTTGCTTTAAAGTATATGCCTATTATGTATTTTCGGGCATTTTAATAAAATATATTTTATTATGAACGGATAAATAATATATTTTATATTCGTAACTATTTTGCTGGTAAACCGACTCGCGTTTAAAGTTGAAGTTTCACGTCGGTAGTTAAAACTTAAGAGAGTAGAGTAAAACTGAAAACTCTTCAGTTTTTAGGTGTTGTATCGTGTAAAAGAAACAAAAATAAAATTGCAGAGTAATAAAACATTAGATCCAATATGTATACGTACCAAATTATGATAAACCAGCTATTAAAGTTAAAATATTTTTTATAAGCTTTTCAAGAACATAAATCACTTTCATTTGATATCCTCATTATAGAGTTTGCATAAAAAGAAACTAATCTGCCTTCTTAGACTTCGCTTAGCTAATCAACCAACTGACAATATATAAGTAGTCCCATAGGCCTATTAAAAAATAAGCACATCATCATCAAAAAATATGCCTACGTTATCTTTGCATGTTAAAATAGCATTTATGTCACAAAAAATTAAAAATATAGAATTCTGTGAAAAGATTGGTGGTGATGTGGAATATATCCTTACTAGCTGACCCGGCAAACGTTGTGTTGCCATATAAATGATTAAATTACTAAAATGGCTATTAAAAAATAGGGGTTGGTGATAAAAGGGTAAAAATTTAGAGTTATATGTACTTTTTAATGCCACATTATAAAAAATAAAACCAAAAAAAATTGTTCAAAAATTCAAAAAAAAAAATTAATGGTGAACAACCCTTCTCACTTAGGGGTATGAAAAATAGATAGTAGCCGATTCTCACACCTATTGAATATGCATATAAAATTTGGTAAAAATCTATAAAGCTGTTTCGGAGGAGTAATGTAAGTAACATTGTTACACGAGAATTTTATATATAAGATTTAGTGAAATAATAGCGTGAATTCACTAAAAATGACAGGTCAAAGTGTAATATAAATATTCTATGTTAATTATGACTTTTGGATTTTTCGATGTTGGTATACGGATGTCAGAAATTTATCCTTATATGCTGTAGTGGTAAAGGAAAATATTGCGAAGAAATTTACATGTCTACGAGTTCTCTAACAGTTTTAAAAATGTGTGAATATTAGCATTTGGTCAGCGTGGTGGACTATGACCAAATCCATTCTTATTTTAAAAGGAGACCATCTTGCAATTGGTTATTGACGAATACATAAATTATGTGGTCCTTTTTTTTAAATAATTCGTACAAGCCTTATATAAATCTTAAGTATAGAAATTTAAATTGACTTTAATCCTAAAATTCCATACAGTATACCGATCGCTGGGACTAATATGATATTAATAATAATACTATAATACCGATAATATTAATATGATATTTTCCGGATCGTGAACTAAAGTGTTTTTAAATTTAACTACGTTCCTTTAGTTCGGATTTTTTAAATGTACCTAAATACTTTCACATTGTTAACTTCAAATTTAGACGACCCTTGTGGCGGAGCAGTCACCATACCGGTCTGACACGCAGTGGGTCCCGGGCTCTGATCTGATCTGAATGATGAGTTTAGGTTTCTGTTCTGGGTCTGGGTGTTTGTGTGTTCGTCTTTGTGTGTCCATGACACCCACGACACAGGAGAAAATCCTAGTGTGGGGTTATGAGTGTAAAAAGCGTGTGTGTTTAATTACAAAACACTTAAGTACTTTCTACACTCAGTTAATTACACGCAAAAGTTCATAATAAGTGTGATACTATGTACCATAACGTAAATATTTCAATGTTTTGTAATAATACTCCATATTATTCTTCGTTGAATTGTATCTTTTACCACGTAAAACGCAATAATCGAGTTCGACTAAAAAAGTAACATATCTACTTAAAAATACATGAATGTTTTCGCAGCGTCCACGTTTTTATTTATGCACCGGTCAGTTGTTTGCTTTGCCTGCCAACCTGCAAACCACTCTGAACTGCAACGGATGTGCGTTTTACGTGATTGCGAATTATTTCAATTTGGTACTATCCTGATTGAATTGGTTAAATTTTAATTATCCTTTGTGTTCCTTTCAAAGCGTACGTGTCAGTTGAAACATACCGGACATAGGATTTGTTATACTATTGACGTGAATAGAAAGTTTATAAAGTACTTGCTATTATATATTAGACTATTCAAAGAAGATACAACTGAAAAGAATATTATAAAAGAAAAAATAAAAATGTGGTTCGAAATAGCTCCACCTCTACTGAAATTAATTTAAATATAATTTATAAAATTGTAGAATATAGCTTTGATATTATTCTGTGAGGATTCTTTTCTGTCCAATGTTTATCCCGATTTTTTCTCGACTGCGTCCCAAGTACCACCACAGGTAGTTCGATTTTAAGGCAGTGCCCTCTGTTCTGTTCTCATAAAATATAAGAAAGAAAAGTGAAATCCATTTCTCTTTAGCAATGTAAGGTTTGGATGGACATATCAAAGTTTCCAATAAGTGTTTACTATCAACCAATAAAATCATTTCACTACGATATAACTAGGATTACGACTATTTGTGATATAAGAAAAGTTTAATATTGCGAAGGTAATCGTTTTAATGATTTTACTCGCCAAAAATAACCAAAACATGATTTAAATTAGCAA
>MOOZ01000575.1:307048-330203 GCA_002930495.1 Cecropterus lyciades | reverse complement strand
TCCATCTTAGTCCTCAGGGGTAGCAACGCATCTGTGGCTAACCTTAGGTGAGACTTTGATCTTACCTAGGGTTGATTACCGATGTCCATGGGCGGCAGTAGCCATTTACCATAAGGTGGGCTGCATGCTCGTTTGCTACTTCCATACTATAAAAAAAAAGTAACATGTTCTGTTACCACCTGTGACAGGATACGAATACATATAAACGACGTCGTGGTAGCTTAATGGCACTTCTGAGAGGGATCGCTTCTCATTAGAGATGTTAGCTCATCTTAATTGCCTAACTTTTGACGATTCCTCTACTTCAAATACGTATAACGACTGACGTTGTTAAACTAATTATTCTTGTGTCTTATCAGTAATTAAGCCATAAACGTAAATTATATATTAGTGAAGTGTTCACTAATATATAATTTACGTACATAGTAATTTTGTTATATAAAATAAGTGTACTGTCACCTTTCAATAGAAAAGCAAGACATTTAAGAGTACTTCATTACTTAAATATATCCGTGATTTCATGTACAAAAGTTCCTCCAAAAATAACAGCGTCTGTATGATAAACAATATTATTATGAATTACTGATCTGAACTGAAACAAGATCGTTACTCTTTTTTTGGAGGTGGTTTTTTTAGTAGCTCTTTGTGGTTCGACTCTGTTAGCACCACCGCCAAACCTACTTCTGCCTAATAAAAACAGTGTTATGCGCTGTTGTGTTATGGTCTGAAGGGTGTGGTAAAGGAGACATACTTTTGACATACAAATGCCCAAGCCGTTACATCTTAATCTTCAGGGGTAGCGACGCATCTGTGGCTAACCTTAGTTAAGACTTTGATCTTACCTAGAGTTGTAGCATACAGTTGATTACAGATGCTCATGGGCGGCAGTAGCCATTTACCGTTAGGTGGGCTGCATGCTCGTTTGCTACTTCTCCTATAAAAAAAACTCTGGTGTTAGAATCTTAGTGGCAGATAGGTACTCGCTTTAAAACTAAAATCAATCAAATATTTTATGTGAAACAAATTCGGATTTCTATTAAAAAAATGTAGCGTTTATTTTCTTACATTTTATAATTATGATTCAGTTGTTATCATTATAATAATATCTGTATTTTGTTATGATCAACGCCACAAGCAACTTTGCATCATTATTAAAAACTAAAGGTACAGTTCTCGTTCGCGAGGTATAACAATAACAAGATAAAGTTTCATCTGAACAGAATAAACTGCAGTAATGAGAGCTCAAGTCGACAAATTAGATCTCCAGTTGACTGTTGTTAATGAAATGCAAACAATAGCGAAGTAAATACTGCGATGAAAATCTTGTATCTTAACTTGTTACCTTGCAGGACAGTTTTTGTATTAAATTTATTGTAACGGATCTGTATTAAAAATTTAGACTAGCAAGTATATACAGTTTGAAAGAAGGAGAGTTGTTCGTGTAGACCTAAATTTGGATTAACCATTAGTTTCTCTATTGGAACTCAATGATAAGGACGTCTTATATTGGTCGTTGGTACATATTACAGTGACAGAAATGGAAAATGATTAAAGTTGTTAGTAATTGGAGCCCTTGGACATAAGCAAATTTGAATAGAATTGAAGGTCCGTTTGGGATTGAATACATATCCGTTTCTATTTGTAATTAATGTACGGGAATGTTTATTATTACGAGCGAATATGTTCTGAAATACATTATTATAACACGGACTACACTAGACAAAGAAATATGAAAACATATGTCTTTTTCAGTATAATCACACTATTATCGTAAATATATAATCGATGTTTCACATTGCATTTGAATGTGATAGTAGAATGCAATAATGTTTGTAATATAAATTGTAAAATCACACACATGCTCACACACGTGAATACTCCAGTGAAGTTAACTGAATTCATTTTGAACGGCTAGATTTGAATTGTTTATTAATATTTCACTATCGAGAATATTGCAAATCGCTTGCAGATTTATATCGTACATAGCTCTTGGTGGACCATCTTTGTAAATCTGCTTTGAATCCCACAATGGATGTTATAAATGAGGCAATTCAGCATTATATTCCGACCAGCTTCCTCGGTTTGCAGATTTGACCGCCGCAAGTTAGTTTATTTTCTCTTTGTCTTTGCTTTTGTGTAATAATGGCTATTCCAACTTAAAAAAAGTAAGCATTATGTAACTTGAGTTTATGGAGATTTTTGTGAAAGAGTATAGTTTTCAAAAAAAGCGATTACTTTACTATGATCTGATCGGTGTACATATTTTATTGAAAGTGTTTCTTGAGTTCTAACTGTACTAAGGTTAATAACTCTAACTATATCACAATAATTAACTTAGGATAGTTCATTATTGTGATATATGCTCATTTGACATAAAAGCCAGATTTCCTTGCATGTCACCCTACTAACGGCTTCATTATACGGGCTGTTCAAATTGAATCATATCAGCAACCGCTTCTAGCATTAAGTCCAACTTTGTTCATATCTTGACTATCAGGTTCATAAAGTCTAAATAATTAAATGATAAAATCTTCATACATTGTGTACTTAGTGGGCAGTGAGCAACAGTGGACGAACACAAACAACGCAACGTGAATTGTTCCTGCAATCACGAGCGTTGACGTTTCAAATCTGATTATCCCCTGAATTGTGGCCGGCGATGTCGATTCGTCGTTCGTATCGCTTCACGTCATGCGATATTAAAACTTAAATGGTAAATAAACTTCTTTATTGTGATTGGTAATTTATCATAAAATATATCATTAACCCACCTGTCTTTCTTACCTATATTTAGTCTTGTAAGAAATGACAAAAAGTTATGTCTTATTGAGTGTCATAAAATAAACTTTATGTCTAACATATATTATTATTGCTCTAGCAGTTTAGGCTCTACGATGATAACTATAATGTGAGAATCCGTTCTCTTATATAAAATAGATTACCATAAAATACCAGAAGCGATTTGTAAAAAGGTAATTTATAAATTTCTTTAACGTTTTCGCTCACCAATAAATAATAAGGGATTTCGCTCTGCACAAAACAAATATTTATTTTAAAATTATAAACTCCCCGATGAAACAAAATTTTCAGCATATTTCATTATAACAAACGTCATGTCAATCTTAAGAAATATTGAAATGGTTATAGATAATCCTTAAATTTGTTGAAGAGGAAAAGAAAATAAACATTTAACATTCGCGGATCGTAAGAAATTATTAAGAAACGATTACCGGTTATTGGGAGAAACTTTTCTTGCTAAAGTCACAACAATCCAAAGCAATAAGCATGATTTACGTTTTGATGAGTTCAGGATTCAGTTGTTTCTCGATACCATTCCAATTTGGCTTCGAAACGATTTCAATTATGGCTTAAAGCTCAACTGGGACACGTGTAAGTCAGTAGATGAGCTTTGATAACTTATACGGAAACATCGCAGCGAGAAATTCTATCCGTCGAACTGGCGTTGAACACAACAATGCCATTACCGATGGAAGCGGACCTCTATCTTATTTTCAAAATATAGGAAGGAGCTGAAGATAACTTATCTTTAAAATTATCACACCTACTAACATGCACTGTTATAAATAACGATAGCTCGGTGGTTATATAATATGGTGTTTTTAGTAATATGGGTAGTTGAAGCCAGCGTAAGTAGAGATATATGAAACCTTTTTAACAGATTAGGGAATTAAGTTTGCCGCTTTATTTACGTAACGAAAGTCTTTATGATGTGGTGGTAGATTATTTAAGTTCAAATAGAGTTTTGTAAATAATTTACTTTTAATAAATTATTTTTCGTTTGATTTGATTTGTTGTACGTGGGTGGAAATACAAACATTTTTGTAAAATGTCAGGTCTCAAGTTTATCTGCTATTAAGGGCGAAGACCTAAACCTTTAACAGTATGAGAGCATACTGGTGCCTAGTTTCGGGGATGAAGTTGATGTAGTGTTATTGACTGGCAGCAAAATGTATTGTTATTCTGCATATTCAACCAGAGATAAACCAACATAAAAAATATCTGACTTTGGGAAAAATACCCTTGTTTAAATCAATGCCTCCTCTTGTTCCGCACCATTACCTATAAAAAACGGCAAAAAAATCGCGTTTGTTTTGTAGGAGCCCTCCTTAAATATTAATTTTATTTTGATTTATTATTTTTTTAAATACTCGCCTGTTTAATACATTTAACTGAAAAGGAAAAAAACACTTGTAGAAAAAAAATCTACATAACAACGTTTTCCAACGGCTGCAGCATTTTAGATATATGTGGTTTATTAAATTTAGATATGAATGTTACTTTGAACAGCCAAAAAACCACAAATAAGGGCAGAAACCATCATGTAATATTAAACCAAAATATAATCTGACAGAAGATAGCCAGTTTCTTTTTTATTCGGTATAATGTATTTATTTATTGTATTAAGTTGACACAAGACGTTTTTACTTTTGTGAAAACGAACAAGCATATCTATTGTATACCATTTGCCATATGGTCATTCTTATAGGGACGTACTTGAACAACACTAATAAATCCCCTCCTTCTTTACTTGCTCTGCAATAATGCATATTATAGTACTATACTTTCATTTAATAGTACTAAATGTAGATCAATGTATTGTGCGTTAGTTATGTTAGTTTTCTCTTATTGTTATTAATTTTTGCAGAGCGCAGAATTGTAAGGAGGCTGTTGCTGCAATTAAGTTTATAATAATAACATTTTGATTTGATACTCATCATACCTAAGTGTTTGAGCTTGTTTAGTCCAGGATTTATCAGTATATACGACACAATAATGAAATATTAAATTCAAAGGTTTTGGAAAATTAATCCCTCGGGGGTTTTTATAAGGGATAAATTTGATAAAAAATCGTTATAGTAGTCTAAAACTAATCATATAGCAACGAAAAGAACTTAATTTGAAACGTACCTCATTTATGGATATAGAATTTATCCGGAAAGTGTTCTTTAAAAAATGGACTTGGAATCTTTTATTTTTGTACCGAAGAATATCACAGTATTATTGTAGAGAATGGTACTTTAATTTTAATGTATTCCGTCATGACGGTCGTCATACATCATCAAAAATCAACACGAAGCGGCAGTAGGTAATGTACGCAAACATGCACTATGCAAACAACTCTGTCATTGGAATGTCGCCACTCGCATACATTTTCACTGTAGACGTAGGTCTCGGATGTGTTGCATCCTTATTGGATAAACGAAAGGTTGCAAAATGTAATGGTGTGGGTTGGAGCCATATCATATCTGTCATTAATAAATATGAATTTTAAATTTTATTAGAAACGGATAAAACATATTTTATTTCGCACCTCTTCGTTTGTAAATCGACTTGCGTTTAAAGTCGATGTTTCATGCCGCTAGTTAAAACTTAAGAAAGTAGAGTAAAATTTAAAACTTATTCCGTTTTAAAAAGGTTTTACGTGTTGTATCGTGTAAAGAAACTATGCTAGAAATAAAAATGCAGAGTAATAGAACCAATATACGTACAAAATTGTGATAAATACTATTTAAGTCGAAATAAATTTATATTAAAAAATATTTTTATAAACAAACATGATGCAACAAATCAGCAACATACATTGTTATATACATGACAGCACGAGAGATACTGTTTACACCGGCCGTGCCAACATCACTCGTAGATGAAAGTAGAATCCAACTTGGTCCAATGGGTCTCGACATGGGATCGAAATAACCTAGTCGTGTTCAACTTAACGAAGGCACAAGTCTGCGCGTTTACCGCTAAAAACCCCATTCGTCATAGCGCCGAAGTGCCAGCGAATTCCGCGCATTATTGAATAAAACGTGGGAATCCTGGGGGTTGAAATCTCGTATAATGTGCAGTAGAGGAGTCATTTGGAAGGAAAAACCAAGTTGGCATCCAAGAAACTGGGCGTTCTCAACAGACCTACGTACATCATTGGGGGCATCTCGCTATGCTTATAAAGGTACGAGTGAGGACCTACATGGAGTAGTGCTCGCATCTCTGAGCTAAGCCTTTTCCTGCCACGAACGTGCAAGATGTGGAATGAAAAGGGTAAAAAGAGCTCTCCTTTAAAGCCGACGATGCTTTGGCGTCTCCTCTGGTGTTGCAAATGTCCATTGGCAACGATGACTACTTTCCATCAGGCAGTCCGTTTGCTTTATCGAAAGGTACAGATTTGAAAAAAAAAGCTTTTTAGTAAAACATTCTTTGTTTTCTTTGTCTTTGCGTGGTCGACTATGGCCAAATCCGTTCTTATTTTGAGAAGAGACCATCTTGTAATTTGTTATTGATTCACAAATAAATATCGTGATACTTTTAAAATTAAGTCCTAGAATCCTTTAAATTTTATTAAAAAAATGAGTTTACTCATGAAGTTCCGACACTGGCCGCTGGGAGTCGGCTGTAATTGAATCAAAGGCGTATTTCATATGCAAATATTATTTTAAGATAATAAATCTCGTCTTATCAATACCACTATACACTCATCCTTGGGATTGAAAAGCTCATGGTTCGAAACAATCCAGTGTGGTTGAAATAAATTGACGACATTCCATTTCCCTCAGTAAGTAATGGTTACGCAGGGATTCAATTTAAAATTTATTTTTATTTAATCAAATATCATGAAACAAAGTGCTGGCTGTGGCTGTAACTTTTAATGCGGGATGTATTTATTTAAGATAATCGGATTTCCAACATTACCGATACTTCAACCAATATCAGAATTTCAAAAGTGTAAAACCCCTGATTTTTTTTTTTAATTTGGTGGTTAAAATTAATCAAATTATATAAAAAAATATATCATATTAGTAATACTAATATGATATAAGATTTATATCTATTATATAGGTATTATATAGGTATAACAATAAAATATAACTAACTATATGCTTTTTGTTCCGATTTTTTAAATGTAATTTCTCTCACATTGTTACAGTCAATTACAAAAGTTCGAAAAAAGTGTTATCACATTTATTACGAACATAAGTTACTACACAAAGTACCAAAAAGTTAATATTTCATTTTTTTAAATAATTCGACCCATTTTACGTGTATGTATACTCCATATTATTCTTCGTTGAGTTGCATCTTTTACCAGGTATAACGCAATAATCGAGTTCGACTGAAAAAGTCACATATCTACTTAAAAATACATGAATGTTTTCGTAGCGTCCACGTTTTTATTCATGCACCGGACAGTTGTTTGCTTTGCCTGCCAACCTGGAAACCACTCAGAACTTCAACGAATGTGCGTTTTCCGAGATTGTGAATTATTTCAATTTGGTACTATCCTGATTGAATTGGTTAAATTTCAATTGTCCTTTGTGCTTCTTTCAAAGCCTACGTGCCAGTTGAAACATACTTGACATAGGATTTGTTATACTATTGACGTGAATGTTTATAAAGTACTAGATATTTAAAAGCGACTATTCAAAGAAGATACTACAGAAAAGAATATAATAAAAGAAAAGATAAGAATGTGGTTCGAAATAGCTCCACCTTCACATGAGGTATTATAACTTATGTAAAATATATAATTATTTACAATATAGCTCTAAAATTATTGTATTCTTTTCTGATTAATTTGATATTTGGAATTATATTTCGACATAAAATCCCCTGTGACTGCGACCAAGTACCACCACAGATATATCGATTTTAAGGCAGGCAGTAAAATATAAGAAAGTAAAAGAAGATGAAAAGTGGAATTAATCTATCTAAGATTTATTCCACTACAATATATTATACATAAGATTAATAAGTGCATTTGTGATATAAAAAAATATATTGTAAAAGTAATCGAGCAGTGGTCTGAAGTTCGAACCCTAGGCATGCACCACCGATTTTTCTAAAATTATGTGCGTATTGAGCCATCTTGAGGAAACTTGCACTCAAAAGGAGTTCTCAAAAGTGTGTGAAGTCTACCAATTCAGAATGAAGACCCGTGACCAGCAGTGGGACAATAATGGGTTGATGATGAAACGATTTAATGATTATATCCACCAAAAATAATCAAACCATGATTAAAATTAGTGAAAAGTAGGTAGGTATTACATTCCTTATTACAGAGAGAGGTTTAGCGAAAACACTGATAGTGGGAGCACGAAATAAAACACGTATGGTTATTTGATTACAATCATATAGAGCGCTGCGAGTCTAATCCAATTTCAGTAATACTGCGCCACTGTAGACTTATTGCAGAATCAGAATGTATTGCATTAGGTTACTCTCCTCAACTTCCCATTACTTCTCTTTGATAATTACAGGTCTTCGCTGAAATAAATAGTATTCAGTGTATCAGAGCAGGCTAAGCTTACACTATGTTCCAAATCTTTCTAATTCTCAGTGGCTACGATTATTCTAATTATTAGTTAATGATTTAAAATTTTTATCGTATATTTTGTATTGTAGAATTCAAACTTTGGATCCAGTTTTATCCTACCATGTAATATACCAAATTCTACATTACACTCTACTACATTACATTATTCTACATTATCTATGAAAAACGGCAAAAAATAACGTTTGTTTTATGGGACCCCTTCAATATTTATTTTATTTTATTTTAATTAATTAATTTATTTTTAAAGTGAAAATATAACTAAATATTCTGTGAATATTTCAAGCGTCTACCTGTTGCCGTTATTATCATCGAGAAAAAAAATACGTCTTTTCTATGGGCTCCCCTCTTAAATATTTTTTATTCTGTTTTTGGAACGAGGTTCCATAACGCGGCTCACGGGGTGAGCGAATTGGTAGAAATCGTCACGTAACGAAATGTGCTGTTCGCGTGTGAGAAAGCATGGAAACCAGGCTATGATAAAAACCGATAACTCTATAACCTACTCATTTATGTCAATTAGCATGTCATGACAGTGTGTGAGTGAAACAATATGTCTGTTTTTATTATTTTTGAATATGTCACAAAGCAAAAATCGACCAAGTGCGAGTCGGACTCGCGCACGAACGGTTCTGTACTATCTATATTCCATCTATCTATATTCCGTATTAACTATAAATAATTGAATAATCTAGTTTTTGTTTTCGTTTATAACACATAAATACATTCTAATAGAAATTGTATTTGCATATGCTGTAACGATTGATTTTCTTACTAGAAAACGTAATACAAATTTGATGCCCGAACTTTGCTCGGTATATTTTTATTGGTAATCTGTTTTTTTTTTTATTTATGATTTAGTTATTAGTTCGAATACTATACTGATGAAATATGAATAATATTTTTCGATTTTATCGATAAAACATTACTAATAATGGCGAAGTTAACCTTGATATTCTAATGATATTGTAGCAATTGTTCATTGCACAAAACGATGTTTTCTAAGAATGAAACCTAACTAGATCGATTTATATCCCCGAAATTCTACTCATACTAATTTTCATAAAAATCGAGCAATAATAATCGCGTTTGTTGTATGGGAGCGATATTATTATTCTTTAGTATAATATTTGTTGTTATAGCAGAAACAGAAATACATCATCCGTGAAACATACAACCTGGTAACAGACGGACGGACGGACGGATAGCGAAGTCTTAGTAATAGGGTCTTACTCTTTGGGTACGGAACCCCAAAGATGTCAAATGGTTGCTAACCCGGCAACCATTTGACATCTTTTACTTTACAATGCTAACAAATATCTATCTATATAAGTTCTATCCGAGACCTCAACATATTTTAAGTCAGCTATCAACTTAATTTGTAGTATTATGTTTGGACGTCAGAATGGCTGGTAAACCTTAAATGTTTAAATTCCTTTTATTTATGAAATAAGCAATACTTTTATTAATATACCTAAGTACTAAAAGTTGCTTATTATGTATATACGTACATATACGTACATTAAGCACATAATAAGCAATTTTTAGGCAAAATTTAAAAGCTATATGTGAATGTTAACCTTTCGGACCTTTTTGCGGTTTTGACGTTCACAAAGGTAGCCTTTTCGAATGTTCTTTATTATCACGTATTGGTGATTTGGTTGCATGGATTGATATTCGTTCCTGACGGGGGTTCCCCGCCCGCAGAATCTTTTTTTTATATTTTTAAATTATTGATTAAGAAAAGACCAGTGTTTCTCTTATTTGATGCAAGTCCTAAGTCATCTTTTAAAATACGCTACATTATTATAGGTGTTTCATATTTCGGGAGATAAAACTCTTTTGCTTTCAGACAGAATTTCTTCGAATTCTTTCCCTTACTGCTTTGATCGCCTTTTTAGTACGAATACCACGTGGACGGCCACAGTTTTTTCTGTCACAAATAGAGGAGTTTTCATTGTAGCTATTCGTAGCTCGGTACAACAATTTGACTAATACCAAGCGTATGGAGAATTTTAAAAATTGTATTTGGCTCCACACCTTATATATGTAATGCAATCACAGCGTTTCGGTTCTCTTAATAACCCTAATTCATTTAATTATCCCAAAATATTTTACAATATATTGGCGTGAAAATAAGAAAACAAAATAAACAATCGTATAAAAATGACAGATTCCAAGTTCAAAATTAATATTTTGTTTATTTTTAAATTTAATTTTGAATATATTGATGGTCAGACTAAGTATATAATATTGAGTAACAGAAATCAGTAAAATCATTTCGTCTTTATTATCAGACAATACCATAACATTTGACTGTTATCAGGTTTTTACATTTGTTTCAAATTGGAGATTGATCGGATAACCGGTAGTGAGTAAAAATTCGATTACAAGATTTGATGGGCTGACAGCCTGCAGAGAAACTAAATGAAAGCTTGTAAAATACGACGTACCTACTAGTCGATTTTTTAGTTCCATACAAACAGTCGCATAACTGCATGGTTAGTATATAGTCTATAAGGAAGTAGGAAATAGTATGGTTTGACGTGGGAAGAACACAACCACTACAACATTTTTTTAGCGTGAAGCAAATCTTGCGCTTTGGTGGAAAGATGTAGAATCATATACATATATAATTAGAAGGAACAAAATATCTGTTATTAAATTTACGCAGTTCTTTTTATTACCACTAATTTGCTTCTCCAATCTTATAAATAAAATTTACATTGTTTTAAATCGATCGGGTGTTGAAAATTAAATTGATTTTCAATCTTCATAGCCTCTTTTTATTTATTTTATTTGTTATACTGGTCGGAAAACGAAACAATTGTTGCAGTGGAAACTTACAGGATATATTGTGCTGACAGATTGGGGCAGAGGTAGTTATTCACAGCGGCGCAACTGGGAACTTGAGTACGTCCAACTACTCCGGAGCTTTCGGTAAAACTTTCTGCAACCATATTTATCTATATCGTTTACTAGATCTATTGAATGTCGGGATATAACCAAAATAATTTTAGAAAAACAGTCTGTATTTTGTATATATTCATTATATAATGTTTCTTTACAAGAGTGTTCTTTAAAAATGTTCTCAAAAGTGCGTGCAATATATGAATTCGCACTTAGCCAGCGTAGTAGAAATATAGTCTACATCTTCTTAATCTCAGGTGAGATCGGAGTCCATCAGTATTCAATAATAGGTTATGACGATAGTATTTTTGTGTTGTTGACGTAAATATCGAAACCACTTTACATAATTATTTATCTTACATGTTTAAGTCCCCAAAGAACGTATACTAATATTTTTACGTGTTATTGTAGTAACTAGCTCGACAATCGTTTTCCGTCATTTTTCGAAGGTACTTCAATAAGTTTTATTCTCCTCAACTAGAGCAATACACTAAGTGGTGTATGTGGACTTGGAAATCGAGATATTAGTGTGCAAAAGGAAATCTGAAAAAAAATATTTGCAAAATATTTTATATGCCTTCCTCTAAAATGTCATTATATACGAAATATATGACGTATAACCTAAACTGTACGTCAAAATTACATGTTGCACTTAATGTGATAATCTGTGGAAAATTAATTTATATTACATAATTTATGTTAAGTTATTAGAGTAAAGAAATAACAAATAAACGTGTGCTAATAGAATATTTCAGTAGTGTAATTTTTTTGATATTTTAAAATATTTATCAATGAGTTTATCGACAGCAAACAAAGGAACAAATCTCTTCTGAAGAGGAAATAGTATGCATAATAATATTATATTTATAGCTTTGAAGTGGGGGAATGTAATAATAAACATACAGAATGTTTATTATTACTTGTATAGTAGTAGTAGTAATAGTATAGAGAATCGTACTAACAACGTTGTAGATGTACAACGTTGTTAGTACGATTCTCTATACTATACCTTACTATTACCGACTGACAACCCGCGTGGCGTAGAAGTCACCATGCCGGTCTGACTCGCAGTGAGTTCCGCTTTCGGTTCCTAGCCAGATAGAAATCTGAATGATGAGTTTAGCTTCTATTCTGGGTCTGGGTGTTTGTGTATTCGTCTTTGCGTGTGCATGGTAATCACGATACGGGAGAAAATCCTAGTGTGGGGCTATGAGTGTAGGAAGCGTTAATTATATTAATACCTTATTTTATATAGACAATTAATACAGTTACAATTGATTATTATATTGCTATTATGATAGATAGATAATATTTGCTATTGCGAGACTGAAAATCAGCGGCGTGGTTTCGCGCGTCTCCATGACAGTAGCAGAGTTTCGTCCGTTTCACGATACTATTACGCCACTACACGGGTCATTTATTGTTGCTTTTTATTTTTATTATTTTTATCTTTTGTGGTAGGTTATATTGTTTTACTGTTTTATGTTTAGTTGTGTTAGTAAATAATTTTTAGTGCTGTATATAATAATGTTCGTGAATAAATATTATTTCTTTCTTCTTTCTTTCTATTATAACTCAGATGAAATCGCGTTTCAAAATTGGGATAAAATGAAGGATAAAAAGGATCGCCATATATAATAAAGGCTAGCTTTAACTAAAAATTAAACATTATTACGATGCTGTTCATCTTAATTCTAAGTCCCTTTGATTTACGAGTGTTCTCTTACGATTTTCTCTTAAAACGTATATATTTTTACGATCTTAAGTTTGGAGGCATGAAGTTTTATCTCTTGCATCGTTAATATGTCATTAAATTGTATTTCGTGACGGAGGATAATGAGATAATTAGATCATAAAATGAAATACTGGTTCTCAAAAAATTAATTCTAAATGTTAACCTAAATAAATTGCTTAAATAATAAAATCTCGCCACCCCTTTGCTTCCTTATAACAGCGGTGTAAGCCATGCTGGATTGTACAATGTGATAAGGGAGACATTATTATTCAAGATTATTATTATTATTATTGGTAAATGGTTTTTAAATTTCATTTTACTATTTTTGTCTTAATGTAATAATTATTTAAAATTTTGTTTTCGTTTTAAATTTTAACTATTTTATTTGTTTTAAATTGATTTTATTTTATTTTTTCGATTTGATTTTGAATTAATTTTAATGTTATTTTATTATTAATGTATTCACTATTTTAGACTTTCTTTTTATAATTAAATTATAATTATTTTATTTGTTTTAACTTAAAATTTTGTTTTAAATTTAAATTGTAACTATTTTATTTGCTTTAACTTAATTTTATTTGATTTGAATTTGTTTTGAATTACTTCATTTTTATTTTATTTTATTATCACCACACTGACAATTTTAGATTTTCTTTTAATTTTAAATTATAATTATTTTTATTTGTTTTAAACTTTAACTTGACATTTTAATTTGTGTAATGTTTTGATAATATAATAAGTAATTTTATTATATAAATATTTATACAACTGAGCGTCATATTGTGAATGTTGTGCTCACCTGTAATTGTATGTACATGATTGTAAGTTTAATTTATCTTGTAATAATTGTATTGAAAAGTGTAACATACGTTGGTGTGCCGACTGAATAAATAAAATAAATAAATAAAGACGTTTTAACTTAGTCTTCAGATGCAGCAACGCATCTTTGGCCAGCTTATACTTTGAACTTATCTAGGCTTTGTTACAAATGTCCATGGGTAACTACTAAATGCCGCTACTTACTATCATGTCAACTGAAAATAATGATAATCGTAAAATTTAAGATATAAAGCATTTAAAATTACCATAAGCATCACAGCGGGCTTCATAGCTTGAATTGAATTTAAAATCTAAAGTTGTCGAAAGATCTCAAAATCATGAAAACGTAAAGAGAGAAACGTAAAGTGTCCACTCGGCAAACTTGGGAGTAAGCCGTCTCAAATAAGAAGATAAATTTCGAACCATCTTGAAAATCTGTAGACAGTGTATATAATATTAAATTCATAAAACCATCCGTAGCAGTAAGAATCTTGGCTAAATCTGATGCATTATGGCGAAGATAATGATGTCAAGAAGCGGAAGAAGCAATTACGAACTGTTCCCACTGGAGATGTTTCTGCGAAAACAACGCAGTTTCCAGGAAATTTCAAGATATTCATTTCTGAAGATTGTGGTAAATCTCTCTCTCGTTGATAAGCGATGCACATTATTGCAATGCATTTTTCTTCTGTCTTCATGGTATTTAGCATTATTCGCTTCGCAATATTATCCCTTATTCATGGCTTATTCAAATATTCATTTTACATAACTATCATCAATCTATGTCATAATCAGTCGCTCTGACAACATTTTTGTGACGTGCATATTATTTCAAGTAGTAATAACCTTATTTCTGTTTGACTATACGAGCTTTTTATAAACTACCAAATTAATAAGCCATTTAGTTTAAGTCATAAAAGGAAAAGTAGTCTGGGGAACTCAGATAAAGTAACGTTAAAACTTTCTAGCATAGTTAGAATTTTTTGTCTTTTTGTTTGTCCGTAGTTTGAAATCGCATCAAGTCAAGACTACCAAATATTTAGTCTTTATATGGCTAATATCCATCTACGCTATAGGTATATTTTACTATATTATTATTTTATTTACAACGCGAGGGAATCCACAGGGCTCAGCTGGTTATTTTTATAATTTAGGATTTTCTCGCAGTATAATCGAAAAGCCGCCAACACGATGCCAGAATTGCGTATCCGCCTCGCTTCTCGCGTTTCTTTAATTGGAATAGATCGGAATAAAATAAACCTTTCATATCTAGAAATAGATCTACGCGGGTATGTACCATTTTGGTAAAACAATGTGGGTGTATAATGTACGTGGGGTAACCGCTACCCGCCGACTGCTGCACGCTTTAACAATGGGTTGTCACCGCCAAACAAAAACTTGATTTAGTAGCAAAGGTACACCTGTTTACCGAATTGTAAAGATACGTGGGCAATTACGGGTTGTTTAATACACCTTTTGATTCCATAGGAATATACATATTTATATAAATTCAGGTTCTTATACACATATTTTGAAGGTGGTAGAAGTCTTTGTGGTTCAATTCCGGAAGTACCACCTCCACACCTATTTCTGCCAAATAACAGCAGTGTTATGCGCTGTTGTGTTCTGGTCTGAAGGGTGTGGTAAGGGTAGGGTTTATTACAGATGTCTATGGACGGCAGTAGACACTTACCATCAGGTGGGCTGCATGCTCGTTTGCTACTTCCATACTATAAAAAAATATATGGTAAGTGTGTATTAAATTAAGCTTAATACACAGACAGGCCTGCTTTGTAGTTGCCGTTGATATATGAATAGGAATAAGCGATGTTAAAAACCAGATTAACCAATGAAAGAAGTGAAAAATGAATAAAAGTAAAAGATTTATTTTACTGTAATTTGTCTCTGATCTTCGTTGATGCTTGAATAAATATGTTACAAAAATAATACCTGTCTTTTTTACATTGTATTATAGTAGAGAAGCCCATGATGCTAAACGTGTATGACTCGAGCGTCGCGGTAGTCTATTAGAATTGGTAGATTAGATGATAGGAATAATAAGTGGTCCTATAATGTTTTCACTTTCAGCACTGGGTGAAGCGTCTACATGTTGAAATTTGTAAAACAAACAATGACACGGAAATATTCAAGCGTGTCAGATATTGATGTCTTTCATATCCCAACATATTCCTGTTATGAAATATATAATAAATCTGCCGATTTTCGTGGTCATAAGGTGATAAGGGGTGAAATACAGAATTAAAAGGATTTACTTGAGCGCGTCAGATTTTAGAGGATTCCATTGTACCTTACAGAGTCGTCGTTACCTACTATTTCTTAGACTGATGATTTGTGAGTGACGAACCCTCGCTGGTAGTTTCTAAAAATGTAACAAAATTGCCATCTTGAAATCCTTGAGCGCGCCAGAATAGCATATTGAGGGTTCGTCACTATATCCCAGATATAGTTACCAAAATATGACGATAATTTCGAGGGATATTGATAATTGAAAAGTAAATTATATATTATATAAATATCAAGGACATTTTATATACATATCTCATGTCAGGGACATGTTGGAGCACCAAAAATATCAACATCTAACACGTGCAAGTATATCCTTCATTTATTATAATAAAAAGCTCGCTTCTTACCGGGCGGCCCTATAGTATACTTCGAAAAACCGTACTTAGAGAGAGATATTTCTCGACCATAATCTTTTGCTATATCAGTCTTAAAGGCCCATTTATGACTATAAAAAATAAAACAATTTTGTGAAAATCCTAAGGTGGCATTACTTCAATATTAAACGATTTTTATAACTTTGGCTTGCGGAAAACGTCAGATTATATATTTTTTGTTATTGTGGTATATATTTTTTAAATAAATAATAATAATTTAACCGTGCTCGAGTAATTCAAGTAATTTTTTTGCAAATTTGTTACCCTCCTACCCTCTCAGGTTACGCTCATATTGTCAGATTAGGTAAATGGACACATTTTAGGTTGTTCTAATGACGTGTTCCCCTGCGCGTTCCCCCTATATAAAGGGCTCATACAGACTAGAGGTACTTATCATTATGTAAAGTATCCTACCCTATATTAATCTGCCGCACTCGAGATTGTCCCAAAATGCCCTCGTGGACTCCCCCCCCTACTATTATGATTTATATGTGATAATAAGAAATAAATATTAAATAAAACCATTTGGTCTTAAATAAATAATAACAAAAAACTTTATTCAAAATTAATTTAGATACAAATTCATTTGGGTCTTGTACGTAAAGCGTAATGATTTTTACTTTATATTTGATAATTATTTATTTTTCAGTGTGTAGCACAGTAGAACCTCAATTATCCGAACCAATTGGAACCGAGGTTAGATTGGAAAATCGAAACGTAGGTTTTTTGGAACGAGATTATAAGTAACACCTAACCGCATAATAACAGACCCAATCAAGCCTGAAAAGCGGAAATGCCTCGGCATCCGAAGCTTTCTTCGGTGCACCTACGCTGTTGTCGCTTTTGCTGTCGTTATCGTGAGTATCATCTTTCATATACGTTTCATATACGCCGTTGCATGCCCGCGATTCTTGCAAATACGTTGTTGCTAACGGCGGGGGCAGAGAGCAACCATGTATCTTTCGCGTTCGGATAATTTAGTCCAGATAAAGCAAATCGTTGTTCGGATAATTGAGAGTTCGAATAATCGAGGTTCAGATAATCGAGTTCGGATATTCTGTAGTGTAGACAACACTTGAAATACTTGCCAAATTGTTAACCTGAAATTATCCTTTTGATTTTTCTACAAAATTTGAGTATAATACCGATGAGCATTGTTGTTTTCAGACCCTCCTCGCTTTATGTCACAGCGCATTTTACGTCCTGAACACAAAATTGAGGGAACCTGTGCGAGACAAACATTTTAAAAACATTTTTTGCAAAAATCTTCTATGCAACGGACGTTTTTCATGGACATAAACATTAAATCTCTTCTAAGAGAAAACCATACGCATCACTATAAAATGTCTGCATTTAAATCGAATTATTATTATCATTTCGATTATAGTTTATTTGGTTTATCTTATTTCATTATGTTTTACTTATAATTCATATCGTAATCAAATTAATATTTTAAATTTTATTAAAAAATCTGTAACATTTGGATATTAGTCTGTGCTACCTAAAGATTTCTTTATTTGGTGTCAATGTGCAATAAGTAAGGAGATATTCAAAAATAAAATTTTACTTCTTTTTGCTTTCAATATCACGTTCATAATTTTCTTTTGCGTCAATGCCAATTGTATTATCTCGAATTTATCTAATATGGACTCCTAATTCTTTTCGTATAAAATGTTTTCTAGACGTAGGATTTGTACGCCTTTTCAAATATATCGTGTTGGAGATAAGAGTGCGTGAGAACAATACAAGGTGCAGACATACATGCTCCAATGGACGCCGTATATATCTATATCTATACTCTATACATATAAATAAAATTGAAGTCTCTGGAAGAGATCGCTATTTTAGTGATAAGACCACCTGTTGTACATTGTTATGTGTCATATATTTGTTATCTATGTTTTGGTGTACAATAAAGATGTATTGTATTGTGTCTGTTTGTAATATCAATAAAACAGCTTTTTATGCAATGCATATGGAAGTATATAGATACTGATAGCAAAAACTCAATTCCTGTAATTTTTGTCTGTCTGTCTATTTGTTCTGGGTTATCTCTGAAATATCCAGATCGTTTTTGACGGGACTTTCACTGTTGGATAGCTGATGTCATAATGCGTAACTTAGGCTTTTTCTATTTTATAAAATGTAATAAGGGTTTCGCACAAAAAAAAAAACATTAGTAACCGCGCGCGCTCTACGCGCACGCAGCCACTGTCACAGACGCTATTAGTCCTCTCTCAAACAATGCTTTAATGTTAAAATTCTGTAAGGTCTACAATTTCGGCTGGATGTATCCACGTCAAGTTACATTTTTTAAACGCGGGTATATAAATAGCCGCGGGGCTCAGATTGTGTGTAATAAAGCATGATAGAAGTACTACGATTTTATTTCTTTTACACTCGATTGCTTTATATTAGTCTTATAGAAATAACATTGTCCGAACGCTAAAGAAAAGATTTAATAAAATAATATATCCCCATGGTTCGTCTGCGATGCCAACTCCACCTGTATTATTTATGTATATTACCCCACCTTATGTACTAATATAAGGTATTTCAACTTTGTTTTCAGAGCTAGCAAAGCTTCTGGTACCAATTTAATATACGACTTGTTTCTTATATAGCACTTATCGAGTATGACTCGCAAAAAGTTAAATTCTGACGATAAAATAAAAACTTATGAGACAACCCACGTGGATTAGGAAAAGTTTAAGGTTCTCCAGACCTTCGCTTGTCCCACGTTAGGGGAGTCTTCCATTCTAAGATAAAATACGATACCATTTTTTACCATGATTATACGTATATATATATTGCTCCGTATTCAGTACACGTTGACTTTAGGAAACGTTGGATATGATATTTTAGCAGAGTTGTCTTCATAGACTGTATACCATAGCAGCAGTAGGACATTAATGGGTTTATGATTGTGACAACTCACATCTTTATATCCGAGAATACAATTTTGTCACATTGTCAGTAATTGCAGCCTTTATCTAGAGAGGACTTTGGAAATTGTTTCAGTTCTCTCGCTTTTATTTTACCTTACCTTTGTACACATTTTCGTCGAGCCATCGCTTTGAATTAATTTCGCGCCGGCTCGGTCGTTTGTATTCTTTTGTTTGGTTCATGAATCGCTTTCGGCTGAAGATATATTTATGCCGTTAACACAGTGCGACAACTTTGAAGCCAGCTATTTATTTGATCGTTTCAATAGACTCTCATTACAGGTTTAATCAAGTTTGACGTGGTTTTTAATCTTTCCTCTCGCGAAGTAAATGATGGGATTCTGCTTTTGATTTTAGTTTATTTTGTGGTTATTTTATTAGAGACGACTTATTTTTATTGGAATAACGTTCACACATTATACCGCTGTAAATATTTTACGTAATGGACACCAAATGGTGGAGCTTGATTAAACTCCAACGTTTTTATTCCGAAAATAGTTTGGTGAGGTGTATCAGTAAATATGGCGTTATTTTGTGGTTATTATTAAATCAATTTGTATTTGTTTAAAAAACGATAACTATGACTAATACTGCACTAAAACCACCCCGGTGGATGACCTCGGCGTTACGAAGAGGACTCCAGGATCTCCAAAGGAACGCAACCGGAGTGCTCTAAGCGCGTTGCCTCGTCGGGCTCTATCCAGATGAGCGGCTGGGCCCACCGCATCATCTGGTTTTTACAACGGTATGCGATCACACATACCGTCGTCCTTCCCGGGGTCGCCTGGCTGGACGGTTCGAGCTCCCACTCTTGCCGCCCGCTAACCCCGGAAGCCCCTTTTAGTCGCCTCTTACGACAGGCAGGGGATACCGTAGCCCTATTCTGATCCCGGAACTACAGGGATAAACTATGACTAATACCTTTTAATTATATGTAATATGATTAATAATTATACATTCTGCAGATTTTGAAGCTAATTGTACTTGAAGTATCCTTTGTTTAATTTATGTTTAGGGGAAACTCGTACTTTTACATTTAGAAGATATAAAATAGCCGTAAAATTTTTGTATATTAATAAATTGCTCAGAATACCAATCACTACAGGGACTTCACAAGATTTTTTTTGTGATGTTTTATTTATTTAACCTTTTTGTTCCTTCAAAGGTTGTATATGTTTATCCACAACGTATGAACTTGAAAATTGCACGATATTACATAAACAGCTGGTATCAAAGTTGGAACTCTTGCAAGCGGATTTGCTTATATCTCTTAATAGAACTAAATGTTCTATTAAGAGATATAAGCTAATCAAACGTAAGATAGAAAAAAAGAGAAAATAGAAATAAAAGTAAATTATTACATTCAATTTTTTTCGTGTAGCTCAACTAGAAAATTTAAATATGTTACGGGTACTCCGATATGTGGTTTTTAATTTCTTTTTGCCGATATTTCGACCCAGTTACATGCATCGTGGTCACAGAAAAACTGCGGTGGCGGGGAGAAACCGTTGACAAGCACTAGTGGTAGATTAACCTATCTACCCTACGTCTAGTTTGTTTTTCTTTGTAGGTTCCATACACACAACACTAACTGTATCCTTACGCACCGAACTTTGCATTATATTAATGACATACACCAAAAGACACTATACCATACCAATGTCCTGGGGTTTATAAAGTTGACTGTAGCTCAGGCAGCTATTACATTGGACTGACAAAACATATTAAAATGTATCAATTCCGCGATAATATTAGAATAAAATCAACTAGAAAAATCGGCAACGTTACGTTTCTTTCGTATCTATTTAATTAACTTTTTAATGTAATACAAAAAGCCTTCAAGTTTTAAGCACTTTTGTTATATTCCATAATTTATAAAAAAAAATGTAAATATTACCGTATTACCGATATTCATAAACGTAATGATATTCACATTAAGTCTGGGGCGATTTCCGAAAGGTTTTCTAACATGTTAATATCAGAATTGCAAAGCTATCAGCGTAAAAGCGGTATGGTAAGTCAATTCGCCTATTACGGCCGAGTGTAATGTTAATAAGAGTCGATATTTCCCGGGATACGGACGAGTATTCAAATGAAAGAGCTTTGATGCACGTATTTCTGTAACTGCAGTGCGGCAGCGGTGCGATGCAAAGCAAAAAATACCAGCAACATGAGCCCACTGTTTTCCATTACCGTAATGGAGTTACTTTCCGGTTATACTTTTAAGATTAGTTTCCGTGGAACACGTTGATAATGTTAATTTTTATACTGAAATTACCGTGTCTGTTGTTTGTTTTTTTTTTTGGCTGCCCAAATGTGTACTGCTTTCTTATTTTTGTTGTACATCGTTCGAGCTTCGTGTGAATTTGAAATTCTAGAATACATCTCTTGATTATGTGATGTATGAATATGAGGTACTAAATTGTACTTAGTTGAATAGCGTAGATTTTTTTTTATTGAAATTCAAATTTACTAGTAATTCCAATTTGGTTTTTCATTCATTACTCAATTCACCCATAATTTGTTTTACTCGGTCTATCTAGTATTAATATTTAACGTTATCGTGTATCGAATTGGAAGAGTAACAACCTTCTCCTTTTTGTCTCATCCAGACATCTACCATCATTTATAAAATTCTAATCAATAATGTTTAATTTCGAAGTAGTTAAATTCTGTACATTTTTATAAACAACCAGTGGTATTAAACAGTTATATGAATTGTGAACGCGTATAAACTGAAAATGTGAAACTTCTACCTAAAATATTGCATGTAAATATGTTACCACTTCGCCGTATTCTATTTTCAGTTGAACCGAATTTATGAAATTGTTGCACGTTAACACATTGTATTTTACATTTTGGAGGTGTCGTGTTAAATAAGTTGTGAAATGTGTTGCAATGTTGTTTGTCTGGTTTTATATTAAATTGAAGTAACTATTATTTTATAAGGTAGTAGAAACAGTAGTTCGTCCGGGGAAATACCATCGCCCCACCTATTTCTAGGATAAAACAGTTCTTGAATTTTGGTGGAAGGGTTTGGCTGTCGGCTCACTATCCGCATCCACATGAGGTGACCATCTTAGCCGTCGGGAGCAGCAACGCATCTGTGATCAACTTCAGATCGAACCCATGAAGTTGCTTAGATGTCCTTGGGCGGCAGTCATCACATATTATCAGGTGGACTGCATGCTAGTTTGCTACTTCAGTTAAAACAGATAGACATATAAAAAATATACAAATAGACAGATTTTTTTTTAATAATAGATAATTTGTACATTATTAATTATTACGTTATAAATATAACCTTCCTATTATTTCGGGAGTATTTGATGGGTGGATAAGATAGCTATTAGCGTTAATGCCATTAATCGAACTTTGAATTATAATTATAACTTTCAAACAAAAAATATTATTGATTAATTAGAGAGATCGACAATATTTCGTTTTGGTTTTGTTGTTTAACGTGGGATTTGTGTCCATAAATGTTTTATAAATATTATTTTGGTAATCTGGGTATTTTGTAGGTAATTCTATGATGATGTTATTTTAAATATTTTAACATAGAAATGTATTCTTCTAGGTAATTTCTATGTTAAAATATTTAAAATAACAGCAGACATACAAATTGTTTTGATTAAGTAGTAGGTATAAACTTATATTGAAAAAGTTTTCAAATTCCTTCTTTTCTCAATCATTTGATAGTAACTTTTCCAATATA
>MOOZ01000575.1:288049-305707 GCA_002930495.1 Cecropterus lyciades | reverse complement strand
AAACACGTGTTTTGGAGTGGCAACTATGTAAAACTCTTTGCGGTTCAACTGCTGTGGGATCACTGGTATTTATATTTCTCAATATTGGGCACAATAAATATATAACAACTCCAAGTTGTTTTTATGAAATTAGTGTCCGTCCGATGGTAGAAATTGGCGTATCGGTGGCGATACTGCACTTGAACAACGATGTTTACTTTTAGATGAGCTGTATAAGATGAGACTACAACTACAATATAGCTCATAGATATTTGTCCCAGTAGTTTCGGGACCAGAATAAAGCAACGGTAAACCGCATTGTTGTTAGAGGCAACTACATGGCGGCTTGTGGAGATAGGAGCTCATATCGCATAATCATCGAAGGAGAGAGAGAGAAGGATGACAGTATTTGTGGCCGCATGCCGTCGTAAGTACCCGAATATGTAGGATAAGCGAATGCTCTCCAGAGCAGAGCTAGAAAGGGGCATCGCGCTTGAATGCTTCCGGTTAGGTTCCTTTGGAGTTCCCGGAATCCTCCACGTAGCCCTAAGATCGCCCACCAGGGGGGAATTTGGTTAGTGTAAATCCCACAAAAACCCACTCCCACGGTACCGAATAACTTTGGAAGGTTTTCTTTTTTAACAAATAATAATAAAAAAAAGTATATCACTACAAACAATGCCTCTGACGAAATTTGAACGCTTTATAATTTAAATAAGTTTTCTGGAATACATTTGGAAGTTGGAATGCATACCAACATTTTTATGATAGCCTTAGGAGTTACCCAGAATAGATAGTTTCACAGTTTTAAACATGCTTGTTTAACTTAAACAAAAGTAAGGAAAAGATAAAGAAAACGGCTGTGTTCCTGAAGTGGGGCAAACATCTCTTATGGGAATTCCAACAACACACGAGCGTCTCTCGTTGAAGGATAGCCTCTTCGGAAAGATTGCTCACTTATTTAAGGCTCTATTCAGAATTTCAAGTACTACATAGTACGCTAGTAGTAAGCTTTAAGGTATTTTGAAAGTAATAGTACCTCCGATGTTTAAAATATGTAAATTAAATTGAGTATTACATTTTTATATGTATTTTCACAATACCACCAAGCAAACATTTTTATTGTACTCGTATATTTATAATGATTATTTATTTTTGAAATGGTTTTTATGGATTTTTCTTCGAATATAGGTGATTTTGGAACTAACTAGGTTTTGTACATAAGTGTGAGTTTGGCTTTTGAAAGTAACTAGGTTTTATATGACAGGCGAAAATCAGTGTTTGGGGCGCACGAGGTTCGAGTTACCTGGGAGGCTTGTATAATAAATAAATAAATAACGCGTTCGACGTAAACATCCCACATATATTCTCACACCATGCATATGTATATATTCAAAAATGGTTACATAACCCGGTTAATTCTAGGGGTCGTCAAATTATATTAAAAGATAAGAAAATACTTTAACGTTTATTTGGTTTCTTTATAACCTGTGTTTTCACATTGGATAGAATTTTATTGCCCAATGAATTCGATGAAAAGTGTTTTTCTTGTCCTACAGGGTATAATAAAATTTCAGCAGTAGGAAGTTCCACAAGGCGACTGTTTTGTTCATCTTCAAAAGGAAGTACTAATATAGGTAAAAGATATTTTATTAGAAGTTAGATGATAATATAAATATAATTTTGATCATGTTCTTCTAATACAATGAGACGTATATGGCTGTAGCCTAGGGCTTTCCCATCCATCCCATCCCATAGGAATCGCTGCCATAGACCACGACTATTACCCTTTGCCTATATTTTTATGTCCTTAAGGATATTATGGAGAACTCATATTGATATGTTTCTTACTTTTTTTACTTACTTGTTTATTAGATAGTTATTTCCAAACAAAAGATGACTTAGGGGCTATAAATTATATTTAGGTAAACTTGGATCTTCTTTCTGGAAGATTGTAAAGTAACGGAATATGATGATCAAATTATTATAAAAAGTTTGACTACTTCAAATAATTAACTGAATAGCGGAAAATTACTCTGTGTATTTAAATAGAATTTTAGTATTAAAAGGTGCAACACGCAGTAATGTACGAATTTTTGGTACTTTGGATAAAAGATCCTCGCCCATCCTATTGTAAAAACAAGCCATCATTATTTGTAACCTACATATATAGCCTATGTTATTTCCATAATTAAGATGAATGTCAAAGAACATACATACATATGTAGGTATCTACGTTTAAAAACATTATCTTACCTCTTTCTGACATAAAATAACGTTTGAAATTACAATGCACTCAGCATTGTAATTGTTTCCTCGAACTAAATAATATTACTTTCATTTAATTGAAAACCAATTTTTATAGAATGCTCGGTTACTCTCTTATCTTTTTACTTTTATTGATGATCATAAGTTCCGTAAGTATGTGTAAAGTTTCTATATTTGTGTCAAATTGTACAAAACCGTAACAATTCAAAAAGTTTTAATGGAATTACAAAACAATTTAGGGACTAAGAACTTATGAAAATCTAACAAGTTAAAGTAAAATTCACAAATTATGAAATACAAACTCTGAACAAACATCTTTACGCGCATGTTTGGAGATAAAGTTTCTGAATTAATTTGCTAAATAACGTCGAAACACGAGATTTAAACTTGTCTCCCAACTTCGCTTGTTAAATGTTAATTGCTATCAGACGCAATTGTATTTTAATACGGTACGTGTTTTTTTATTTTTTCTAAATTTAAAATGTAATATCTATTACTAGCTGCATTATATATATCTATATACCTTTGCAGCTACGAGATACAATGTCACTTTGTTTGTGTTCGCCGAAATGAAATTGAATACCGTAACTGCTACAAAACTAAAAAAAGTACTACAATTGTTAATAAATTATAATTACTTGGCCTAAAGGACGACATATCAATTGCATAATAGTAGGTAGTTATGGATACCCCTCTAACCTTCAGCATTAGATTAAGTTTATATGTAAAACTATATAATTTTATCGTCTATTTTAACCAAGTTACGCGTGTACTGTATAACCGTGGCCACATTCCAGAGCTATCATGTGTTACTTGCAAGCTCAGCGGTATTTGGCCATCGGATGATGCTACCAAGGCACAATTGTAAAACATTCAATTATGATTATTAATAAACAAGCCTCCAAATCGGCAGTACGTATTTTATTTATATATATATTTCTCGGTCAATATCCCGAATATAAGTGTAATCATTATTAAATAGCGGTTTCATACGCTCGAAACCAAAAGTAGTATTGTTTATTCGTTTGTTTTAAATGATAAGTTTAAAAATACCAATGTTGTAATGGGTACGTATGACAAATCAAATCACGCTCCATTAGAGGAAACAATGGTAATAACCCCATAAATTGAAAAAGTTTTTATTTATAGCAACACTTAATGTAAGGAAACTGTTTCAGTTGTTTTATTTCAAAATCGATCAATTGTATTGTCGTGTTATTTAATGTTAAATTGTTTATTATATAAACTATGTTTTATTTTTATATTGGTCTGCTATTCTAACACAAGTATTCACTTTGTGGTGTCGGACGACGGAAATAATATATCACGGCAAGAAATTCCGATAGCTTTGTATAACCGAGTGGCAAAACTACACAAGCGTTTCCGTACATCTGATAAGCAATTGCTTCTGGTTGTCAATGTGATGTTGGAGTTATTTCACCACAAACAAAACCGCCACTTTACCACGAGTTATACCACTATTAAGTATTATTATGTTATCAATTATGACGGGTAGAACCATCTTTGGTACCTACCATACAGTAACCAATCGCCTCAAAAACGCTTTCTCGCCAAAGGTTCAATGCTAAAGTTACTATGATCTTATGTGGATGCAATGTAATCGCTCAAAAAACCAATTATTGAACCAACATTTATAAATTAATGCCAGCCTTATCAATCAGTCTGAAATCAACCTCAGGACTGGACTCTGCGTGCGTTGACGACGTTGCTTCAACAACAATACAGGCTTGTTGCAAGTTCTTATTCTGAATGTTTTACTATTTCATATAATAATAAAATACAACACGGATAAAGCTAGCAATTCAACATATATTTAAAGCAACGTAAAATATACTTAAATCAAACCCGTAAACCTATTACTTATTAAGGGAAATGGAATGTCGTCAATTTATTCCAACCGCGCTGCATTGTTCCGAACCATTAGCTTTTTCAATCCCAAGGATGAGCGTAAAGTGGTATTGATAATGCGAGAGTTATTATCTTAAAGTAATATTCTCAAATGAAATACGCTTCGGAGCGATTACTCCGGAATGTTAATGGCCGGTTCACACCATCAGATATAATTAATGCCGATTAAAACGAATTCAGTTCAGTATAAAGCGGCCTTAGATTGAATAAGTCAAATTAAATACCTAACAATAAAACGACTATTATTCTGACCTTTGTATGTATACTGACCTTTTAAAACTAAAAAGTGGTAGAATCTAAACGGTTTGTAAGTAATTGTCCCTTACCGTATCGAGTATAATTTGACCGTTTCGATCGACATACCTATTTTTAGCGGCTCGCTTTCATATGAGGCGAACATCTTAGTCTTCATGAGTAACAACGAATGTGTGGTCGACCTTAGGTAGGATTTTCACCATATTTGCAATTCATCGCAGTAGTTAATGGGTGTCAGTGAATTTACGATAAGGTGGAATGCATGCTCATTTGTTACTTCAGAAATGCATATGTATGTAAAAATAAAACTAAAAAGCAGGCAGTATATATAGTTCACGTCAGTTCAGTACTTTTCACATTTCTACTCAATTCTGGTTGAAAAAAATCTAGGACTATCAATACACTTATGATGGAGGACCCAACTAAGCCGAAAGAGCCATCTACTAATCAGCACCTTACTTGGACTTACCGTCCAATGATCTAAGGCACAAATAAACCCTTCTCTTTCTATCTGACAGGGATCCATTCTGAATATTTGTAAACTAATTTTATTTAGTATGTTATATTACCTAGTGTTACTACTTATATAAACGTGTTTAACGTAATACAAATGATAGATCATTACCCTTCAGTTCGCTACATAGGACATTACTACAGAGGCATACACTCAAGCGGATAGTTCCTATGTATTGGGAAGCGATGCGAAAACAGTTTAAGTAGAAAGGATAAGTGTGTTTTCGTAGCATGTGTAGAGAAATTCCACACTGCTCGGCTATTTACGGGCGATGGTGCGATAAGCATTTTCTCTTTCAATACCATCAAAGAGACTGGCCGCTATTCAGGCTCTCGACAAATGTAACCCGTAAAGGATAAGGAGATTGCCATCCCATACACCAGTCTTATATATATAGCGGCCTTGAGTCCCGTTTCAATGACACAAATCGGCCGGCCTTTTTAGCTTTAGAGGTCAGGATCGACTATTATATTACCTGAGCACTTCAATTCCTGATGAAGCCTATCATAGTAATTGTCGGCATAGCGACGAAAAACTTGAACTATTAATCCGGTCCGTTTGGTACAACAAAAGTGCTTTTAATTCCTGATCTGGGATTTGAAGTGATCAGTATTTTGAATGGTTCGTTTGACGAGGTATCACTTGTGAAATCGTCTTTGGGAATTATTTTGTTAAAAAGCCAGAGCGTTATCGTTACTGCGTGCGATTATTCTTTAAATTATTTAAATGTCTACTCGGCTTTCACTTTTTACCCGACTGCGTCAGAAGGAGGGTAATGTTTTTCGAGCGTATCTATCTATTTATGTATGTATGTTTGTATGCATGTGCATTTCGGTGGCACGCGCTACAGCACAAACGGTTTGACAGATTGGGACGTATGACATATCATTAGAGTCATCTCAGTTTGCAGAGTGACATGGGATGTCTTATTTTTAAAAATGGCCTCTGCAAATAGGGCAAAAAGAGGGGGAGGGGCGATTTTTTTCTATTATCACGGTAATATGTGTACTCGTATCAAAGAAAGCTACTAAATAGACAATTCTAAAAATAAATATATTGTAATACTTTCACTTGACTAATTTGACGAAAACTCATATAAAGCATTAAATAAAAACTGTCATTATGCACACGAAAATCGTTTTAAGCAGTCGGGTTTTTTGTTTTAATATTTTTAACAATGTCATTAGTTGTCAGATGTACGGTCGAGTAAGCTCTGATAGTAAATTGATAACAGTTTCAAAATAAACTACAAGTAAAATTTTATTGATTGAACTGAGTTTTATACACATACATCAAATCGAGACGGAGCTGTGGAAAGTCTATTAAATTATTTTTAAGTAGGGGTGAGTACTCGAATACCTCTTAAAAAGTTAATGATTGTTAAAACATGCTTGAACTACTGCGATCGACTCATGAACATTCCTTTCAAAATTTAACAAATTAGGTATAAAGGTAATTCGAGAACTGATCATGTTTGATGTTGAGAAATTTGCGGGTCGCTTCCAATCCGCGAGTATCAGGGAAGTATGGTTGCCTTAAATTAAAACAAAAATTTTAAACTAATTAACGAAAATTTCATTAAATTAACTAAAATTATACATTTTAAGCGAAATTTCCCAAGTATAGACATTGTCTACTAAATATTGCTTAGGATTCTGATACTCGTTTGTAAGGATTAGTTGCTAGCGTAACCGCAAATCTGTGGTAAATCAGATTTGCGCGCGAGCTGCACATGTGTGCAGTCAAAACATATCTTGCAGGCTTAGTGACGTCACATACTTTACGATAGAAGTTTAGAAACTAGCGTACTGGAAACTGGATCAATACAGATGTATACAATTGAAATGTCTGAGTGTGGTAATATAAAATAAGCTACATAATTATTTATGTATTATTTTTATTTTCACATTTTTGTTCATGTCTTTATTTATTTTATGGGATAATTTTCTAATGTACAGAGCCGAATTAAACTCATTATAATTATGATGACTGATTTAAAGAAAATTTACTGAGAGATACATATTTTTATATTATAAAAGTAGTAAGCGTAAGCAGCTTCTGCCGCTATTGAACATCTGTAATCAACTTCAGACCACATTATTACATTATATTATAGATAGATAGATAGATAAATGTTTTATCTATCTATCTATCTATCTATCATTATTTTCACCTGAGGTTGGCCAAAAATGCGTTGCTTATAACCAACTCCCATAAAAAACCCCCAACTCTATAAAGACAAGTGAGTAATCATTTAAAAAGTCAAAAATAATATTTATAGATGAACCATCAAATTCCAGCGAGTTACACCTATATTTTAATTGAAAAAATATAACATTTGTTCGTTAAAATTGTACTAAAACGTCGCGATGGAAGGGCGCCGCTTAACTTAGTCAGACCCTTTATTCGTATGACTATCTATTTACTTATCAGATTTAAATTGTTACGTGACTATTATCCAGTCTCCCTATTTTATTTTAGCTAGGTAGGTAGGCTATGTAGGCTCTTAACTTGGCGGTCAGTATACATAACTACAATATGTCGCGGCGGGGTACCGACGCGACATAAATATATACATATACATACACATCTGTCGGATCGTCAGAATTATTAGCTCTCTCTTCGAACATCACGTGGGGGTTACGTGGGTAATCGAACAAAGAGATACAGAAAATACTCTATAACCACTTTCATTACGTTTACAACTAAGTTTAGCACAATATAAGCTACCGCGAGCAAAACCAATCGAATCACAATTGCTATGGAAAGCGAGGCGGGACACACAGACAGACAGACAAACAGACAGACAGATAGACAGACATAGCAATCAAACTTATAACACCACTCGTTGTGTCGGGGGTTAAAAACTAAGTTGTAGCGCCTCGGATAGGTATGCCTCCTTAGACACACCCTTTATACTCGTACGAGAACACAGCAGCGTTTTAAACGTTTAAAACTGCTGTTATTAGGCAGAAATAGTTGGTGCGCAGATACTTCCAGGGATGAACCAGAATTTCTGAGAGATAATTTTTCTTTTAATGAGCCTTAGCTCATCCGTAAATCTAAAATCGATGCTCATGCGCTTAAAAGGTAACGTAGTCCGACTGAGAAACTTTAAGTACAGTCTAAAACACTGAAAATAAGATTGAAACGCACTCCTATTGGTAATGGCTTTGTTGTGTTCAGTGCCAGCTCGACGGCGTGAATTTCCCGCTGTATTCACGTGAAAGTTATCAAAGCTCCTCTGACTAACACGTGTGTAGCTCGAATTTAAAATAAAACTTGTACATAAAATTAAACTGTAGGGAACTGGAATAAATATAGTCTTCTGTATGTTTAAGAAGCTGTTACCTGCTACATTGTCTGCGTAATATTTGAGGACGGCAATCGAAATAAGTGTACGTGTAATATCGCTTTACGGCGACGTGTTGAAAACGTCACTTCCTTTTCTCTAAATAGCAAGTAGCCCATATTTTTATTGCTCCAATCCCTTTATTTTTATTATGGTAACCTAATAATAATAAGGTATAATAATAATAATGTTTAATAATTGTCTGTTATATATAATCAATTAAATGTAAGCGTTATTATTTTTAGTCGACGTACGGTAGGATTTATTTATTGTAATAAATCTGACCAAGTACCCCTTGTATGTTGAAGCAACACTGAGGCAAAAATGAACCTTCCCAGATTTTCAGATTATGACTTTCGCAAAAAACTTTATCCAATTACCAATAATCGTTTCTTAATATCTTCCACCTGAACGATTGCCACAAGTTTGATCGTTCTCTTTATTTCCAATTTTCCTTTTGAACAAATAGAGTCGGTGCGTATTTTTTATTGGTCCCTACCGTGTGCACTCAAGTTGGTAATCAGTAACTAATTCAAACAGGGAAAACGTTTTTAACGCTATCAATTTATTTAACACTTTACCATGTAAATAACTAAAATGGTGGCATATGAAATGAATTTCTAAAGAAAATGAAGTATAGAAAAAATAAATAATTTATAAACAACAGAACCTTCTGAAATTAAATTCAAAGTAGTATCAATAGTATCCCTTACTAAAGCAATAGTGGAAAATCTATTTCCATCTTCATTTTGTTTTTACATAGATGGCAGTATGTATGTACAGCTATGTAACTACGGGGTAGGATTCAGTAATAATAATTGGACAAGTGAGAGTCGAACTGGCACACGGGTTCCGTACCACCAAATTTTCAGTTTTTTAATTTTAGCATTTCTTATAGCAGTACAAGCATTGTAAACATTAAAGTTTCTTATACAGATCAATAAGTAAACCGAAGAATAAAGTCAAATATCATGTTTTTGTATGAATACCCACCATAATACCATTTATTTATTAGACTTATATTTGTTAATATTAGTATTTGGTGCGACTCTATAGTCGCATTAGAGTGAGTAGGTACTCACTCTAATCAGTTTGCAGTATTTATGTATTACGGTTCAAAAGATAGAGAAAGGCCTGTGATAGACAGACAGCTGAGATTTAGTAATAGGGCTTCGTTTACCCTTTGAGTACTAAAGAGTAAATACGAGTATTCGTAGCTATCGGATTTTCTTTTGTATGCAGCAACGTCAAACAATATAATGATTGTTATTTTGTTTACTAATAGCCTTTCTTTCTCGAACCTTTCTACTTTTCATAACAAAAGAAAATATTTACGTCTTCTTAAATATGAGATACCTTAAACATTTTAGGGAGAAATTCCATGAATCGTTAAAATAGATCTGACTAAAAGACTCTCAAGTGCGGTATCGCATTACAAAGTCATAATATTTCAAAGTCAAATATAAAGGCTTCAATGAAATTTAATATGCAGTGCTAACTAGACTACATTTATTTAATCAGGTAAGTGAATCAAAGTCTTGTAAAATTTAACAGATAAAAACTATAAAATGAATCAAGATTATAATGAACACGATATTTTCTTATGTTTTGTTATATTGTATTCATTGTGAATATTATTATTGTTCTGTGTTAATGTAGTTGAATATTTGTGGATTTACGTATGCTCATTTTTATGAATTGAATGTCATAGGAGGTAATTTAGATATAAAATCCATGAAATGGGTAGCGATATCTTTCCTTGTAATTTCAACACCCATCTGTCACTAACAACATGCTGAACGCGGTAACTATTGGCGAAAACTCCTATCCGGTGAGGGTATGTCCAGCGGCGGACCTCAAAGACGTGGTTGAACTGCTATATTGTTATAAGGCAGAAATAGGTTAGACTGTAGGGGCTTCTAGTTAAATTTCAACCATTTAATTTATTTATATATTAATTTGATGTATACTTCAAACACTGCACGTATATTTATAGTAGGCACAGTTGAAAATCTTGTCATCCTAATCAACGTCAGATTTGATTAAATGTTATATAAGAATTGCGACGTCCACAAAGATCGTAATAAATATCCGGATTCAAACGTCACGGTAAGATACTAACGGCGTAAATATATCTTTGGGTAAGACCAAAGCATTTTACCATCCAAACAAAAGAATACAAACGAGCGACCTGGTGCGAAATTAATTCAAAGCGATGGGTCGACGAAAATGTGTACACAAAGGTAAGCGAAAATAAAAGAGAAAGAGCTGAAACAATTTCCAAGGACCTCCAGAGATAAAGGCCGCAATTACTACACTTAAATTGTCAATGTGATAAAATAACTAAATGAAATGTCGCCAAGTTATCGAGTTCTCGTATATTTATTTTCCGTAACATCTTTTAGAATTTAGGACAAAATAAATTTATACCTTACGTTATGAAGATAGTTTACATCTTATAAAATCGCAAATATGTTTTATTTACAATATCGTGGTCGTGTAATCAGTGAAGAATGATTAATATCAATTCCTGTGTGATAACAAATCTCTTTTTTGGAACAATTTAATCATACTAACCGCCAAATACCATCAAAATACTGTTCGATCATTATTAGCTTTAACTTTTTTTACTATGCTTATTTAATATTCTGTAAATGTGGTGTGTGTGTGGTGTGGTAAGGGAGACATACTTATCCGAGGCATTCCATCTTAGTCCTCTGGAGTAGGAACGCATCTGTGGCTGACCTTGGGTGAGACTTTGATCTTATATAGGGTTGATTACAGATGTCCATGGGCGGCAGTAGCCACTTACCATCAGGTGGGCTACATGCATGTTTGCTACGTCGATACTATAAAAAATCAACTTATATGTCAGAATATTTTTTATGACTATAGTTAACGATTTGGAATGAAAATGGAATATCATTTTTAAATCTTTATCTTAATTTAAAGGCTTTATCATTTTTAAAGAGACATGAAAAATCTAGTAATAATAAATTGTTATTAACTGAAATACGAAGTTCATCTCGTTCAGGGTTTCACTTCACAATATTACCAATATTTAGGGTGTGATTCCTGACAGAGCGGTAACGCATACAATAGATTCGGTATGGGTTACAGCATAGACATTCTACTTATTGTTCAAGGGGAAATTTCATTAATTTCAAACGAATCCTTATTTTAGTTTGACTAGATGATCTTTAAACATTATTATTTATGCTGAAAGTGACAAAGATTGTTATCTACTTTCCGAATCGTATTGGTTATTTTATTACCCGACTGCGTCAGAAGGAGGGTAATGTTTTTTGAGCGTATGAATGTATATATATATATATATATGTTTGTTTGTTTGTATGTATGTCAATTTTTTGGGCACGCGTTACAGCCCAAATGGCTTGACGGATTGTGACGTATGACGTATCATTAGAATCGTCTCAACTTCAAAAGTGACACAGGATAAATAATTTTTTAACGCCATTTTTAAATATAGATAAAAGGGGGGAGGAGGCACAACTTTTTTACTATTACGACAATATGGGTATCAAAGGAAAGCTAGTAAATAGACCAATCTAAACATATGTCAGACATTAGTTTGGACGGTAAACGAAGCGCAGCACGAGTTCTGACGGATGGCAGCATCGTCGCGCTGACGTCGATAGACACTCGGATACTTTCGTGCTACAACAGACTCTAGGTGAGGCGGTACGCGTGAACGGCGCTCAGTTTCCATATGGAGTATTTTGTTTTGTGTATCTCTTTGCTCGATTACCCACGTAAACGCCCACGTAATGTCTGAAGGGGGACCTAATAATAATTACGATCCGATATATATATATAGGATAAGATAAGCGTTAAATTAAAAATATGTCATTATGAAAAAAAAAGCTTTTAAGCAGTCGGGTTTTTTGTTTTAATGTTTTATGTTACTAGTTTTCCAGTATAAACGAAATTAAAGCGAGCTGTAATGGTTGTCCATTGAAGCATGGGAGTCCGCGCGTTGTATCGTTCTCACGCACTTTTACCTTCAACACAACGAGTTCGGAGAGGCGTAAAAATCCTTTTTCTAGGAACCTTTTAGGATGAGAGGAAAAAGACACCTACATAAAAGGAATTCGATACAATCCGAGCATACAATGAAAGAAAATAAAATTATCGTGTTTATGAAGCAGAAAACCAAGGTTTAATTTATCTTTCTTTTACTTCTCCTCATGAAATTCAGATACTTGTTGCATATAACTTTTACTGAGAGATTTGACGTACTAATTCATAAATGTCTTTCATTAAAAAACTTGATATTTCACAATAAAATGTGTGACCAAAGGATAGCTTTGCAGGCAGATAATTAATTTGCATTTACATTTTTCAACTTTGGTTTAAATGTCTAGTTCATTTATTTGAGTGTCCAGACACCATCAAATGTGAATAATGAATTATTTTTTTATGTTTTTTTTTTATTTATCATATCTTAATAAATGTAAACCTACCTTTCACTATAAAATTATTTATTCAACAAAATATTTATCTTTTACCCGATTACTATCCGCAGTAAAAACTGTGTACAAAATGTACACTGGGAACAACGTGCGGGTTCTGTCAATTTCATGTTCAGAACGTAAAATGTGCTGTGACATAAAATGAGGAGGGTCTGCAAACAATAGCGCTTGTTGGTAATACTAATGTCAAAGGAAACGAGATAAGTCAGGCACACTGAAAATAAATACAACGTTTTCCATACTTTTCAAAGAAACTAATGCATTATGCGAGTTTTTTCACAACTTACATTCCATGAACGAAGTACCTAATAATGTTGTGATATAATTCTGTATACATTCTAATTTAAATTATAATAATCTTTATTTTGAGTTTTGAAAAAAGGTTTTTTTTTTAATTTATTAGGATTTGATGTATAAACTTCTGAATTCTTGACGATTTTGTTCTTAAATCTGTAATTGGGACTAACGTTAAAATATATGGTCTAACTCCCTTTTAATTTAAGGACGACCCTATTCTAACACTGGGAAAATAGATTGAAAATGATGATGATGATGAAGTAAAATATTGGCAACACGTAAACAATGCTGGCAGTATATGTACTGGGGGCTATTAATATGAGTGGACTACGTTGTAAACCCTTCTTATTCGCAGAAACGGTCTAAGCCTCAGTGAGGCAATGAAAGGATAATAGTAATGTTGACGATAAAATAAAGTATTGACAGTGTATAAACAATGTCGGCTGTGACGTGTTTAATACTTAATCTATAGGTAGTAATAACATTAGGAGTAATCAACCGTGTGTGCGGGCGAAAGGAAAAAGAAATTACAATACGCTTTCTCGCAATAATCTCTACCGTTTGTTTAAGAAAAGCGAGAATGCAGTTAACCGTAAACCGAGGTCGGGTAAATGATGTGGAACGACGATACGGGATACAAAGTACCTGTAAAAGATTTACAATTTGTTGAATTGGTTTCAACTTTCAACTGCAACAATTTCAACACACAGTGGTCAAGATGATAAGTGTTTGTGCCGATTTGAAGAGGTCCACTGTCCGACTGAATTAATGCAAATTATTTTTTTAAATATTGTTTGTGTTACATTTTTTGTATATATTAATATTACATCTGATGTTTAACCTGATATCGTATACGTAACTGTAACAATATAAACATTCAACCCTTATTTTATTTAAGGATTTTCCAAAAACATTTAAACATGTTTTTTTTTAATTTGACAGATTTTAAAATAATTTCTTAACCTCTATTAAACTCCCTTAAGGGTGGCTTGATACGATTAACGTCGTATGTCATTTGGCATCCTGTATGTGTTTATAACTGCTCTGCTGCGTCTGCTCTAAAAGCGCAACCAAATCCTTCCATCTCGATTTTCGCAAACATGTCAACTACAAACTGGTTAAACAGCGAAGAGATGATTAAGAAATACTGCAGTAGGTGTAGTATTTCAATATCGTTGTAAAAAGATAATACCTCTAGGTCGTTTTCACCCGCTCAAAGGCCGATCTTCGTGATCGTTAAATATTTTAACAAAATTTTATTTTATTTTCATGTTTATTTAACCTTAGATATAAATCTATTTATAAGTAAATCCTTAGATATAAATCTATTTATATTTTATAAGTAAAAAAAATATATATTTTGAACCAAACTGTGCCTATGACACGTAATTGTGTGTCAATTACGTCTTAACACAAAAAAAAAATACAGCTCTTTAAAATACAATAAACAATGTTAAAATACGCGTATGTTGAAATACGTAATAGTTAGCGTGGTATAATTATGGCGAACGTGTTTACCTTTTCGCACGTTAAATCACGTTTTTGTTTAGAGACAACCTTTGTTTGCGCGAACAGAAACGAAGCGACGTTTTAAGAGCGTGACTCCCGTACCGTACGATAAAGGGTGGAACAAGCCCGTGGGTCTAATTGTTGATACAAGATAATAAATTAGTTGAATTATAAGCGTACGTGCTTTACACGCATTAAGAAGGTAAATGTTCACGTTAATATACGGTTGTGTTTGATTAAAAAAGTAAAAATGCTTCAAAAATCTATTTTTTAATCGCCGGTGAGTTCTGTGCTGTTACGTACGAGTGTTACGTTTTCCCAAAACGATCATGGTTTACGTTTTCGCCCATACATTTCAGGTTTACGTTTTCATTTTCTTAAAATGTACCGACTATAATAGCGCAGACTAAATAAAGTGATAGAGTTAATAAAAACTTGCTAAAAATCATATAATCACCGAACTAGCGGTGACTTTTTTTATTAAACTGAAGCAGCAAACGAGCATGCAATCCACCTGATGGTAAGTGGTTACTGCCGCCCATGGACATCTGTAAGTAACTTCATTTAGTATAGGGGTTCTATCTGAAGTAGATCACAGATGCGTGGCCATTCCAGAGGCCTAAGATGGTCGCCTCATATATGTATAAGTGAGCTGGCAACCACCCTTCCACCGAAACGAACTACTTCATGCTAGATATAGGTTTGGCGGTGGTGACCTACCCGGTCAAGCTACACTGGTTCTACCATCTTGTAAGCTTCGGAGTAATTTAAGATAACTTAAGAAATAAACTCGCAGTTATAATTTCTGGTAAAGTAAAATGGCGGCACATTTTTCGCTTCGCATTCTATAACGGAATATGGTAGGTATTAATCACCTTCATACCAAATTAAGATTTAATCCGCGAATTCGAATTTGTTAGACGCAGCTGTCGGATCATAATCCCTAACAAAATTTCGCGGTGAATTTATTTTGATGCAAATAAATACAGATTCGTCGCACCTGTCTCTATATTGCGATGTTGGGTACAATTATGAAGAACACTAAGCGAAATAATACAAATTACTTAGAGGATTCAACACCATTTTATTTGCGGAAACATTTTAGCGCTGAGAGGATCTGACATATTACACGTATTAAGGAATGTCACGTAATAAAATTTACCTATTCGTGAATACAGTGAAGATATTATTAACTTAGTAGTCAGTAAAGTAAAAATATGTATTAAAACTAATAAATTGCTTATTTACGTACGTAATGTACTATGTAAAACCAATACAGCTCTGACACTGAATTCCGGGTGCAATCCCCGGCCAGACAGACATTAATTAATAACGAATTTAGATTGCTGAGTCTGGGTGTTTATATCCTACAGAAAAAAAAGGATTTTCGAGACAAAATTCATATGTCAATCAATGACGACGAATTTGACGACCCGCGTGGCGGAACGGTCACCATACCGGTCTGACACGCAATGGGTCCCGGGTTCGATCCCCGGCCAGACAGAAATCTGAATGATAAGTTTAGATTTCTGTTCCGGGTCTGGGTGTTTGTGTATTCGCCTTTGTGTGTCCATGGCACCCACGACACGGGAGAAAATCCTAGTGTGGGGCTATGAGTGTAGAAAGTGTATAAAAAAATCAATATACGACAACTGGTTTTCTTTTCTTTTCATGAAACTTTACAAGTGGAACTAACTTTATTTTCTTTACTTCGAAATAGTTTTTATTTTTATATTCCTAAAGTGATTTCTTTGTTTTGTACCTATCTTGTCTATTCTACTGTATATTTATAACTGTCGACTATTAATGCTTAGTTCTTACAGAAAAACACAATTTATGCTTAAGACGATATTCCGACGTTGCAAATTACTTATAGCAGTTGGAGAAAGAAATATGCAGAGTCATAAAATGTGCATTTATTTGAAGCGCGGAAAGGCACTTGCCACAATAACGTTCAGGAGAACTTATCTTGAATTCGCCTGGAATTGCGTTGTTTTCGCAGTAACATTGCAGCAGGTCCTTAGAACGTCGGCCGTGATTACCTTAACAGCTTCTTATAAATCATTATCTTCTTTTTTATAACGTCAAGTTTCTTGTGATTTTATATTATTTCTTTGAGTTTTTAAATATGATCTCGAAAAAAAAAGGAATTTACTCAGAAGACGCTTCTTTAAATAAATATTTAATTTATACCAAATGAGAATTGAGGATATATAGCATAATGCTGATTTCGTTCAGTATAAAAATTCTTGGAAAAAAGATGAATCCGCAATCGAGTGTCGTTAAGTAAGAAAATGTAATTTAACACATGAAACGTTTACATTCAGACCTTAAACGAAATCTACGGGTCTAGATTTTTTATGTACTTTGACCTTAGTTTTTGTATATCAAAGTTACTATTCATGTCGTTACGTGGCAAAAATTTTCGTTGCCTATTTATCCTTCATTTATTATTACTCAACTATATTAACAAGGATCTCTTAGAATTGGTTTTCGCTTAGTTTATTTTCTAAGAGCGAATAGATTTCTCCGTAAGTAGCCATCAATCACCTCACTTACCTAATTAAGTCTTCCTTTCTCCTAAGCGTTAAAGCTACAGTTTTAGTTAAATGAAACGGTACGTGTCCCGAAATTCATAAACAACATTTAGTGCTACTTTTAATATACATAAAATATACAGGCAAACAAATATTAATAGAAATAACAGAGGTCACCCATAGCTGCGATGTTACTCGTGAGGACTTATGAGAATGTATGGGACTTGTATATTTCTTGTATCACACCTTTCAAATCAGAATACAGCATTGCTTAATACTTCTGTTATAAGCAAATAGCCGGCCAAGTGCGGGTCGGACTCGCAGGCGAAGGGTTCCGTAGCATTATCATTAATAAAGTTATATCATAATCAATATAGTTGAACAGTTTTCCAACTACCAACATAAGTTTGTTTTTCATAGTGTTTGTATGAATTACAAAGTTATGTTATTCGGTTTTTGAAAAACTGCTAAAGTGCTATATCTCAAAAACTGCCAACCGTACAGTCTCTTAGTTTAAAAGTTAGA
>MOOZ01000575.1:210572-227062 GCA_002930495.1 Cecropterus lyciades | reverse complement strand
ACTTTACAGTGTTCAAGTTTTTAAGCTGTAAAGAAGATAGAGAATATCAACTACAAATTATTTACTTTGGTAGCTAGAGGTGTATAGGAAGAAATTTATATCAAAAGTATATAGTACAAATATTAAAATAATCACAGTTTTATCAAGTCAAATTTAGTAAAGTTCATTCACTCAAATGGAAATAGATGGACTATTATTTATAGTATATTAGTATCTATTTTTACGTCTCAATCTAAAGAAACTCATAAAAATGAATTAGGAAACCCTAATTCTTTTTTAACACTTTTTCTTTTTCTTTTTTACACGTCTTCATCCATAGAGCTATGTCGGTAAGCTTAGTTTGCCTACGGATTTCATAGTACTCGTCTACCACTAGTGAATATAAATAGGATAGTCGTGGCAGTAAGCACAAGTGATTTACGAGTAGTACAGACTAGCTTACAATCTGGAGTTATGCTGAAAGTTGTTGTTTTAAATTTAAATTTGGTTTAATTGTAAGCATAGATATTTTAATACTCTCGAAATTACCCCTATAAATTAATACCAAAAAATATTTATTGATGTAAAATATCTATAAGCGCACGTAAACCGTGATTGTTCGCGTGGTGATCGCCACGCCGTATTTATTTTACCGCTTTCTGTTATACGTTTCTAACTATTAAGTATCGAACAAAACTAAGCGCGCTGCGCTGTTAGTTCGACTTAGTGCGGGGTACTGTTCGTAGATGGCGTTACTTTCATTACGCTATTATATTTAGTTCCTGTCGCAATCTTGTCTTTAACGTATATAACTTGTACGTTATTTTTAATCCGAATCAAAGTCATAGAGTATAAATTGTCTATATTTTTTACGAATATTATTACTTTGTTGTATGTAACAAGATTGTTTCTAAAGGAATTAAATGAAACACGTTTAAAAAGTTTACTGTAACAATATATTTGTATATACAAAGTAGATTTACAATATGGCGGCAAGAAGAAACATAGCTGCGACTGTCGATAGTCGCACTCCAGCACTGCGTTTTAGCGCTTCCAGCTCACTAACATCTGGTGTTTCCTCAAAGTCTCCCACCTCGTTGTACTGCATCTCTTCATACTTCCCGGATAGAGCTGTAACAAGATACTCCCTAAGCAAGCGGATAGTACTTAAGGAGCGTAAACGAAAAATACTTAAGTGTTTGTGCCTTTAGCTCTGTTTGTATACGGGTGTATGCAAATGTTAATTTGATTACGTTTAGTCATATTGTCAGATAAGTCACTCAGATATATAATTAAAACACATCACTCATATTATCAATAAGTTGAAAAAAATGGTGAAAAGCTTTCATTACTTTAGTATTTATGAAATATTTTTGTTTAGTTTCATTTTCCTTTGTACGGGAAAAATAACAATTAATTAAATAGAAGTACTTGATTTAAATTAGTTAATTTATGAGCTGTGCTAAAATAAATGAGTGTTATAACCACTTGTAAGAAATTAGGTCAGTAAAATGGATTTTTAAACTAGTATTTTACGTTCAATACGCTTCGTTTAAATTAAAATAGTGAGGTAATATGTTAAAGGTTAAACTAAGCGAGTACTTTGGTAAATCGGTGCGAAGTAAATTAATTTTACTTTTAAATTTGAGAGTAACCCCTATTACACCATTTTTAAACGAATGTACAAATTACAATAAGTCTTTGTGTCTGTTAAACGTAAAGAAGAATTACCATTATAGGTATACAAAAATTTAATAATGAAAGATAAACAATTGAGATAATTACTGGTTTTATTTTGTACTTTTAAGTCCAATACTTACTCAAAAACATAATTTTAAAAATAATATTGAATCTTATTTTTAGCAATCGAGTTCAATAGTCTTTGCCGTCATATACAAAGCAGAGATCGAGTCAATAGCAGTGGAAGTTATTTTTAATTCTATTTTAGATTTTATAGAGATTTCTAAATAAACACGGTATCGCTTTTAAGCATAAGCGTTAAATTTAATCCACCTAAAGCAATGAAAAATGATTCGATGTGCGTAAATGTGTAAAAGGTCGTTTACTTTAGTTAGGTTCGATAGTAATAACACGACTTATCCATTAAGTTTCCTTTGATTTCTATTACGTGCATTAACAGAAATTTATCAATGTTTCATTCTATTTATCTAGTTATTATTGACGTGTGTTTATGTACGCCACAGTTCGCTCGACATTCGTGACTATTTCCTTTCACTTAAGCAAATTATTCACACCATTGAATTAATGTTAGCGGCGGCACTCGGTTTTCAGTTTCAATCTAATTTACTTCAATCTAATCATACGTAAGTAATGCGTTGGTAAATTAAGTAGGTATTTGAAGTTAAATATTGCATAACCAAATTGTTTCCTCGAAGCGTTCTCGAATACGGTCAAGATGTCCGCCGGGAGTATTTTAAATCAAAAGCATTGAGTGGCAATATGCGGAATTTTACATCGCTAGTAGAATTTCGATAGCGGAGCAACACTTACAGTATAATTTGATAGTCCCGTCCGTATCACCCAGGGAGTTCTTCGATATGCAGCTATACGTGCCGAATGTGGATCGGCCGACTTTCTTTATTTTTAACTTCATGTCCACTTCATAGCCCCTCTCCGTGGCGGTTATTTCAAACCTTTTGTCAGCTGAAAGAATGGTACAAAGAACATCTAGAACGCTAATTCAACAAGACAACACTGCGTTCAAGGAGGTTTTTGTAAGGATTGTCACTTTCAATATGTGTTACTGAAATTTTATTTCTATTAGAATAGTTTACTATATCTAAGATATAGAAGTATTTGTCTGATTACCTGATGGTAAGTGTAATTAACTTCAAATCAAATATGATTGAAGTTCTTCATAAAGGAATCGGAGTCTCACAATCATAATCGGAATATCATAATCGTAATTTGGTAAGTACCTACTCGTATTAATATAATGTACGTATAAAAATATCTATGTATTATTAAATTATATCTTTTTGGCTCTTGAATACTCAAATAAATAATAACATAGCTTCATCTGATTCTGGATAGAAAAGTAATGATTTCTGGCGTGTACAAGGCCACTAACGTATAAAAAGCGAGAATCCGTAGAAAACTACATCATATTTATTCAAGTTAATAAATATAAATGAAGGTACTTTTTCATCTCGTAATTAATGTCAGAAATTGAATAAGGAATGGACTTCCATCACATTAATTAGTCTTTGTATAACAAAGACATAGAATGGGGTCGGTCTATGTTGTTGCAGAAAATATATTTTTGAAGACTTAGCTTATAAAGAGATATATTAAGAAAATTATACACATTTTAATATATTTAATGAATACACTCCGATAAAATTGTTTTTAGGCATAATATATCGATGTACATTACTTCGCGAGCTTTACATTTTCCAGCTATGTAATATTTTTAAATGAGCTATGGATGTGTGCACATGTGGATACAAGGGAAGAGGGGGGGGACTCAAACCCCTCCTCCAAATAATACTAAATCATTATAGGAAAAAAACAGAAATAGGGGGACACAACCCCTCCTAACATCGAAAAGACATCTACCTCCTTATCATAAAACCTTTTATTTCACCATCAAATGATATGTATTGCAATTTATATTTTTTATTATATTTTTCATTAGTTTGCCTTAGCTTTGTACCCTACATCGCACAGCGCAAGTACCTTGTTCATCTCTGGTGAAAAGCATTATTATATTAAATTCCAATAATTTGAACTATTATTGGAAATCAATATGTACTTTAGACGTCGAATGAAGTGAATACGCTCAGATACTAATATAACTAATAAGCACTTTATCTTACGCCAAGTGAACACTAGTGCGAATGCAATCTAATTTCGTGACCTTCTGTACATTTGACGATATTAGTATGGTAAGACTATTCCGTCAATTTCTGTAAGTTACATAACGTTATTAATTACTCCCGAATTCCACTTATTAACAAAAAAATCTCAGTTTATATACTTTTAATATTTATTTGCATATTAATATGACGGAAGTCTTTGTTTCTTCGATGGCATGTAGGGTATTTCTTTTTAGCGGTAGTAATGATAAGAAATAAATTTGATTCTTGGTTATTCCTAACTTGAGCTATAAGTTTTTTTTTTTATTAGACTTGATTAGCTAACGAGCATGCAGTCTAACAGATTGATGGTTACTGTCACGATCATGGACTTATGTAAAGAAATTCGCACAGAACAGGCATACTATCTGACGTTGATCATAGATGCGCTTCTACTCGTGAAGACTATGGTCATATGTAAGTGAGACGTCAACCACATACTTTTACCGAAACTGCTTAACAATAGAAATAGGCGTTGCGGTACCTCCTCGGTGGAACTATACTGGTTCCAACATCTGATAATAACTAAACTAGCAATAAAACAAGCAGTTTAAATCGTTGTGACCTTAATGAGGCGAGACTTTTAGTTACACGATTACAGATGCACTAACGATTATAAACATATAAATATTACATTTGTATGTAAATGGTTAAACACAACACAATAAGGTTGAATGAATTCAACGTCCTAATTGTCTAATTTAGTGTAAATGGAAATCTATTCAAATTGTTGGCAATGCGAATAAAATATCAATGGACATCCACAATTTCATGGAATAAATGAGTTTTCGGAGTTTAATTGTTATGTTGCCAATTAGTATTGGCTCATATAAACAGGGAGAACGTTAAAATTTTACATACACTTTAGGCACTTATATTTTCATTTACGCAACTGAATCAATGTTATGAACCAAAATGCTATAGAATTTGGATAAAAAAATACATTGTAAAGTAGGTAAGTTAGGAAATGTTTACATTATGCGAAAATGTTGCCTCTAACAGTACACTTTCAAGGGTTGATGGATGAAAGGAAATATAATATTTTGCCGTGGATTTAAGTTTCTATGGGTCCCTAAAATGAAAACTTATAATAAGGTCAAATGTGGGGTTGCTTTTTTATATATATGATACATATATGTTAAAAGTACTTTGCGTAGATTTAAATACTTGTCACTAAAATTTATTAAATATTAATAGAATAATACTTACTTTGTGATATGATTTGATCATTAATCGTCCAATAGTTAATAGATCTAGGAAAGGCTTCTGAATGGCAGTCTAAATGAACCGTGTCACCTTCTTTAGCTCCTACCAGTTGATTTTGTATTGTCATGATTGGTGGAACTGCAAAGAAAGTACACAATTACAAATACTCACGTTTACCATATTAAACCCATATTCATATAACTATTGTACGAAGTAGATGTAGCAAATGAGCACCTGATGTTAAGAGTTCTGTCTGAGATAGGTAAAGTCTTACCTAAAATGATGATCACGGGTAAATTTTTGGAGTTTACTCCTTAAGAATCGATTTTCATATAAGGCGCCCGGTATGAGAAAATATGAGGAGTAAAATCTAGTGATCGAATGACCTCGTTACGTTCTTGGTACGCAACCTATTGTGCGCACCTTTCCTTTTTTCATCTGTTGCATAGATGGCGCTGTTTACAACATTTGAAACATATTTAAATTTAATTTTATCGCGTCTTGTAGACAATCGTACTTAAAGAGTGAATTCCAGTCGTGCGTCGGAGCTGACACACACTTTTTTTGTTTTCTTTTTTAAACCTAACGATAAGGCACAAGAGCTACTTGATGGAAAGTAGTCACCGTCGCCTATGGACATTTGCAACACCAGAGGAGTCGTCAATGCATCACCATGTCATAGCGCTCCGGGAATACCTCAGGACGAAGTTCGTTCAACAATTTCCACGTCCGTACCTAGTTGGTCACTTAGCAATAGTGTAAGCGCTGCTATGTTTGCTCTGAAGGGTGCGGTGTAGTCATATCAGTCGCTCGTGTATATCCCATATACGAGGGACTTACACGAAACGTTCTAACTTGGACCAAGTTAAGGATAGCCAACCTTAGGTAAGACTAATTTTATCTAGGATTGATTAAAAACGTCTATGGGACGCCATAAACATCATAACCGTTTGCCACTTTTATTTATATATAAATAATGAATTGTCTGAGTATAAAACTTCTTAAAAATGGAAAGTCATTCATTTTTTTCAACTTAACATTTTTATAAAAAATCACATTTCATTCTTAAGTATATTCTGTGAGACATTTTAATAAGCCGAATACACACGTATAATCATACTTTATTTTCTTGTAGAACGGCTCGCTTGGAACGTAATTCCACATTATATTCACTCTATTTCAGGAGCAAATCCTAACACAATAAAGCTGTTGCCACAATATGATATAATGGTAACGTTTATTATTGTTGGATTTATTTTAAGAGACCTAAGATAACAAGTAATGTAATTATTGTGGAATAATTTGCAGCGATATAATGATTTGTAAACAATCTGATTTTATAAACATTTGCCTTTGATGTTACGAAATTTTGATGACTTGATTATGACTAAGAAATTTGACACAAACAAATCAACATGGTCTATACTTTGAGTTGGCTTTGTTCTCTGCTATTTAAATAAAAACTAAAAAGTGCATATTAACATGTTTAAAACGAAAGAAAGGACGTATACAATCGTCACATACACATCCTTTATTCGGAACGTCTAGTAGTTTGTAGTAATATTTTTATGGCCCTATGACTCCTTGGAGATGAAGGAAAATGTATCGATATCTCATGTTATTTCATATTCATTTAATAACAAGGAAATCTTCATACAAATTATACATGATGTTTATGGAAATGAAACACACACACACACACACACAACAAAACAAAGATAACAAAGAAATACTCACAATGCACTACGAGCATGACTCGCTTGCTGACGGAGGGCGGTACTCCGTTGCTCGCTATGCACAAGTACGCACCCATGTGGAGTCTTGATACTTTTACTAGATGTAACACCGCCCCGCTTACTGAAGAATCTGTATGAGTGAAAAAATCAATGAAAAATGTTTTTGAAGTGAATACTTTAGTTTTTGAAGTGAATCTTAAGCGCGTTGAGCATTTTTTGGATGAACAAAAATTATGGAACTCGCGTCATTGTCGCTGAACGCTTACCTTGAGCTACATGTATATATATAGAATGTTTCCATAAGTATATATATATATATATATATACACTTTGTATACTGTTTGTATATACATGGCGCCGCATGCCTCATACATACATACGCGTGGTTTAAAGTTTTCATTTCTGTTGGCAGTCATCATGACTACCGCTGATTTTGTTTGGAACGTTACTTGCAAAAGGATTGCTTAGTTCCTGATGGTGAGCTGTTACTATAATGTGCCCATTCAAAACGATCCCCACGTGAATTTATACAGTGAAGGTTAAGTAGTTACACTTTAGAATTAGGTAAGCAGTTCTCTTCAGATTACGTAGACATGTCTGCTTAATACAGGTTGCCCGAAGAATTAACCATAATAAAATTTCGTAGTTTTAGATCCTTTGATTCAATGAAAAGTCACATAGTTTCAGCAAAAAATGTAAAAATAGTAAAACTTAGAATAAATGAAGAAATATAGTTTAACTTTTATAATTTTAGATCTTTGCAGTCCTATTCTGGTCTCGGGACTACAGAGACACCATACCGGAGACCGTTATATTCGCTCGCGGTATCTCCTTCTCCGAGCGGGTTTAGCGCGCTTCTTGGCTTTCTTCGCAGACATGACATTGTAATTCTACAACTTATGATTTACGGCCATTCCACGTTACACATAACGAGCAATTCTCATAAAGTTAACAAATTAATACTGATCCATGTACCTCTGATGCTGTTAACGACATAGTCTAGATTATGACAGCATGGTGTAATTTTATTAGAGTAATATTTAGTAGAAATTCAAAAATATTTTTAATAAAGAGTTCTATAAAAATATTACATTTCAGGGAAATGTATCAAAAGTAATAAAAATAAACGAAACATTTTGTATGAACAATACAATTCCAATATATGTATTTGTATATGTATAATTTCGACTATATTTAAACTCGATACAAGAAAATATGAATACAATATTACATACTTAACAAATATGAAATATACTCCCAACTTTTCATATTACGATGCGAGTTTCGTAAAACTACCTGCACGTACAATATTTGACTTTAGTTTACAGAATGGCTATTAATTTCATTTTACCATCCTTAATTTTTCAATAAACTCACAGTTTGCAATACTTGTAATACTCCGCAGATACGCGAGAATGTTGTATTTTTATATTATTGAACAGTCTACGTTGATTAAGGAAACCTTTGGATTCAGAAGGCACAGGACCGTTTGGAGTGGCGCCGTTTAGGGGAGGCCTATGTCCAGCAGTGGACCTCAAAGGGCTGATGGATGTATGGAACAGTCCATTTGACTGTATGCTTGTTTATAACTACAATGCTGATACTATAATGGTTACTACTACAAAAGTGGCAACTGCCGCCTACGGACATCTTCAATCAATTAAAGATATGATTAGAGATCTACCTGAGGTCACTCACAGATGCGCTGCGACGTTTGATTTCCTCGTAATGTCATATTATACTGTTTTTATTGTTGAAAAAAATGTCAGTGTAAGTGTCAGTGTAAGTGTATTGGTTGTGCTTCCGGAGACCAATGCCAAAGTTTCTCCTTTTAAATAATTTCTATTCGCATATTCAATTTCACATATGTAGATTAAACGCGGCAATCATTTTATATCAGAATTTACTTATCATCAAGTAACACAAATGTTTACGCTACTGTATTCGACGAACTAGCTGTTTCTCGCTGCTTTGAAGGCACGAAGTTCTAGTATATAAATAAATAGTTACCTATAACATCAGGATCGCATACAAGAAGTTAAATTTAAAAACTTATACCGTATGTTACTTCGCAGGATAATTTTCCTCCTATTTATCTTTGTATCTATATTAATACGGATAATGCTTTAAAAAGTAGTTACCCTGCAATGTTTCCAGTTGATAAAAGATATAAGAATATTTTACTAATAAGATTTTGTCGTTTGGCGTTGTGTAAAAATAGTGTTATACACTATGGGTTTAAGAATGCAGCTATTTCAAAGAAAGTAGTTACCTCAAATTATATTTAATAGTTATCATCACAACTATAAACCATTATTGTTTAAAACTCGGTAGAGGGCATGTTAGAATGCGGAATTATGGAGCTATTTTCCATTAAGATGGCCAAGTGGGGATTGATAGACTTATATCTTTTTAGATATTATTAATAAAGGTTTTCTTTAAAATGTGTAGATTTTTTTCTCATCTCTCATTTCTCATCTCTGCTTTACCATAAAGAGATGGAATGATTAATTTGTAATACAAAAACAACATCGTATAATTAATTAACGTGAACACAAGTCTATCACTGCTTTTTATTTGTATACGTAGAAAAAACTTGATTTGTTTAAAACGTGTAGATTTTTTTCTCATCTCTCATTTCTCATCTCATCTTTACCATAAAAAGATGGAATAATTAATTTGTAATACACAAACAACATCGTATTATTAATTAACGTGAACACAAGTCTATCACTGCTTTTTATTACTGAAAAAACTTGATAAGATAATAAATACTTACTATGTGTATCACTAAAGTTAGAAGTAGGCAGTAGGTCCCCAGCTTCCTTCCTCCATACTACGGTGGGGGTGGGGACGCCGTGCGCTGCGCACCGTAGCGTCACATTGGCACCTTCTCTTGCTACTTGGTCGCTGCTCGTCGGATAGTCCAAGATATCTGGAGGAACTGAAATAAACAGCTTGGGTTAGGTTAGGTTAGGTTAGGTTACGTAAAAAAAAAAGGTTTATCTGCTATATTTTTTAAGTAAGCAAGGAGTTACCACTGTCATACTTATTGACTACCCGCGTGGCGGAGCGGTCACCATACCGGTCTGACACGCAGTGGTTTCCGGGTTCGATCCCCGGCCATTTAGAAATCTGAATGATGAGTTTAGGTTTCTGTTCTGGGTCTGGGTGTTTGTGTATTCATCTTTGTGTGTCCATGGCACCCACGATACAGGAGAAAATCCTATCGTGGGGCTATGAGTGTAGAAAGCGTGTGTGTTTATTCTTAGGGTGAAGTTCCTGCGTTTTGATGTAAGGGTGCACTTTTCGGCACACTTTCATATGATACATCTTTGTTTTATCTGTAATTGAATTCATTTAGTACTCTTGTTCTATATGAAGTACACATAATCTATCTATCTATCATATATCTATCATAAGGTATCTAACATACAACACGTAGATACGTGTTGTATGTTAGATACCGTACATTACTTTGGATTTTTTAGTTTTATTATGATGTAAGGGTTTTATTATTTTTACTTTTGCACTTCGAAAACTCCATGCAAAATCAACAGAAACACATACGTATACATAAAGTATCTCAGCATATGAATACTCATATATATGTTTCCAAACAATAATGAGTTGAGACAAAAAGCGCAGCGACCGAAAATTCGCAATTCGAAAATTTTGCCTTTAACATGATACGGAAACTTTATGAAAGTCAAAGTAAATTTGTCATTCGCGTTCAGTAAACTGCTTGAGCTAACGATAAAAACTGGCACAGTTAAGTCTGTCTTGTAGCTGAAATATAGTAAAAGAAAATAGATGGGCGTGTTCCAAGCAGTAAATTTAATTTAAATATTTCGTAAAATGCAGTTAACAGCAATAATGGAAATGTGAATAAAATAAATACAGTCATGGCGAAATGGTGCCTTAAGTAATTACTGGAAGCGTTAAAGTAATTTTCGTAAAACCTAATGAACAGATTTCCTTTTGGTTTTCCATGTCTCTAATTACCACGTTTAATGAGTTTTGTTTGAGGAGCACGCGCTTGAATAATACTATAATAATAACCATTATTATAAGACATAATAGTAAGTAATTGGAAAGATTATTTTGAGAGAAATTCCGAATATTTCCATTGTTTCAATTTCGGTCAGAACAAACTGAATGTTGTTGTTATCTCTAACTTTGAATGTCAATTAGAAGTTTTCTCATTTTCAATAAGAATAGAATGTTATTAGACTATTGGACTAAATCCAAGATAAGCGTTAACGAGTTCATCGGAGCTTTCGTGCAGTGGGACGCTTTGTGCTCATTGCGTTTCTTCGCATGCGGTGCGGAAATTGAAATACGTCTATCACTGCGAAGCGCGGATTGCTCGGAACATATTCAAATGCTCAATATCTTTGATATTGAGCATTTGAAAAAAATGCGGAAATAAAATTTGAGCATTTAAAAATTGTGGAAATAAAATCTCTTTTAGTCTTTTATTTTTAAAATGAAATAGAACTACTCAAAGTTACAAAATAAAGAATGAGGTTTAAGCTTGTACACATAGTACAGTGAGGTTCAATGTCCTTGAGTCTTTATATTGTTAAATAAGCATCTTATTTATTACATCATAACACGTATCCAAACCATATTAATGAACCCATCTCTTTTATTTCAGATACATTAAAATTTCCTTAATCGTATAAACATAAACATTAACACTTTCTACACTCATAGCCCCACAGTAGAATTGTCTCCTGTGTCGTGGGTGCCATTGACACACAAAGACGAATACACAAACACCCAGACCCAGAACAGAAATCTAAACTCATCATTCAGATATCTGTCTGGCCAGAGATCGAACCCGGAACCCTCTGCGTGTCAGACCGGTACGGTGACCGCTCCGCCACTCGGGTCGTCAAGTATATAAATACCATCTAAATTGAATACAAATACTCTTGATTGTACTTTTATTTTAAACGTCCTTGGCCTTTAGCAGTAAGTCTCTGCTGCTTTTAAGTGGATCTCACAATCGCTTGCCACTTCATTTGCATGCAAAAAAGGCAGACTGTGTACTTGTTCTCATAAATATTTCATAAAACATGCTAGATGAAGCGTTCATTAACTTTGGAGGGCTCTCGTCATCAAGATCAACCACAGAAAGGCTACGTAGGGGACCAATAGAATTCCACTAATATATTAGGAATCTGAATGAATGTATCCTGATCCGGACTTGATCTGAATATATGCTATTGTGATCTGTAAAGACAATAAAATTTTACTGTGGTTATGAGTATCATATTGGTGACTAATAGTAGGAGCTACATTTTTGTTAGTCAGTCATTATCAGTTATCAAATTAATACGGTCTTATTTCAATTCATATGGAATTGGGAACCTCGCCTTAATCTCAAGTGTTTTTGTACAGACATAATAAATGTGTACAATCTGCACAGTCATTACTTTTAAATTACTTCAAAAAAAGAAATATTCTGTGTTTCCCGTATCGCATGTTTCATCTTGCATTCTCCGGAGTATAAAGAATAAATGTTTTAGCGTGCGCAAGAAATTCTTTCTAAAATGGCTCTAGCATCCTGTTTTAAAGAAGTTTTCTGTTCAACATTAGTTCAAGCATAATTAAGTATTTACAGTGGAAAACTCGTAGTAAGGATAGACGTGGCCTCTTGCTTTGGTAAGATATTAAAAAACGACATAGTCTTACTTTTTATATATAACTAGCTGAGCCCCACGGTTATACTTGCGTTTAAAAAATGTAACTTGACATAGTTACATAGATCCGAAATTTTAGACCTTATACAATTTTAACAAAATAGCATTGTTTCAGAAAAGACTGACAGCAACTGACATAAGCGGCAATGATGCTGACTGCGTGCGCGGAGAGCGCACGCAGCCAGCGTGCGGTTTTTTTAGGTTTTATTTTTTTGTGCGGAATTTAAATTATATTTTCTAAAATAAAAGTAGTTACGCCTTATAAAATCAGCTATCTACCAGTGAAAGTCCCGTCAAAATCGGTTCAGTATTTTCGAAGATTGGCCAGAACAAACAGACAGACGACAAAAATTTTAGTAATTGATTTTCTGTTATCAGTATCATATATATTTTCATATGCATTTGGTAAAAAGCTGTTATTTTGATATTACAAACAGACCCTTCAATTTTATTTATATGTATACATTAGAATAGCAAACAGGAATGTATACATACATACAATACCTCGTCACTGTCGTCAACACACACATAACATTTATTCTAAATGGTTAAATTGCGTAAGAGAAGGGCCTTCTTAGTCTTAGATACTTATTTGGGGCTCTGTTAGAAATTGTTAAAGTGATAAAAATATCATTATATGCATATGGTGGTGTATGGTGGCTTTAGTGTTTATTTAAATCAGTCGTAAGTTAGGTACAAACATATTATGGTTTTGCCCGGATTATTTTGTGAGGAGTGCACGTAATACCTACCTTCGCTGATACGTGTCGGGAAGGATATATCAGTCTCATGTCCGTTAGTGAAAAGGTGCTTTTGTTGCGCTGTGAATACCTTTTACTATATATATCTATATTAGTGAGTTTCGTTTCTCGACGACTTACTACATCATGTCCGAAGAGTATTGCGTACACATAATTACCCACAGTTAACACTGAACTACCTAATGATTGGCATAAGAAGTAATAAGTATTGATAATTTAAAGTACAAATAGATAGATTAGGCGTCCTATAATTCAGGAACTTATACGTATTGTTTTAGGAAGGAACAATTGATTTAAAAAAATTGCTATATTATAATCATTTGGAATTATTTAAAGTAAGAATAATGACAGAATTACATTTGTAGAAACATTTTTAAATAATTGAAACTAAGGGTCAAGACTATGTTCAAGAGCTTAATAGGTTTAACTAAAATGTTGTATCTTCTCCACTTGTCACACAAAACAATTAAAGAATAGGAGCTTCTCTCCTATTCTTTAATCAGTTAAGGATGTAATGCAAACAATACGGTCCACAATCAATAATTGTGCGGTATTACGCTTTCTACGCTTATAGCCCCACATTAGGATTTTCTCCTGTGTCGTGGGTGACATGGACACACAAAGATGAATGCACAAACACCCAGACCCAGAACAGAAATCTCAACTTATCATTCAGATGTCTGTCTGGCTGGGGATCGTACTCGGGACCAAATGCATGTCAGACCAGTATGGTGACCGCTCCACCACTCGGGTCGTCAAATTCAACGGACATACGAGACATTCCAACTTACTCGTCAGGAGTAGAAACGCACCTGTGAGTTAGATTTTAATTTTATCTTTTTTATCAGAGTAAAGTAGCAAAAGAGCATGCAGCATTCGGCAGGCGGCAGTGACCACTTACCATCAGGTGGACTTCACCTGATGGTAAGTGGTCACTGGCGCCCATGGACATCTTAAGTCCATGGTACACACCGTAAGTAACTTCATATAGAACGCGTGTTCTATCTAAATTGAATTAAGTGCTACTTAAAAACAACCTACATACTACTAAAATTATAACAGAATTTATAAATATCTTTATATTTTGCCAGGTGGTAAAACTAGAATAGTTCCACCGCCACACCTATTTCTAGCGTAAAGAAGTTCTTGCGTTTCGTTGGAAGGGTGTGGTTGCCGACTCACTTATATATGAGGCGACCATCTCAGTTCTCGGGAGTAGCAACGCATCTGTTATTGACGTCAGATAGAACCCTTGATGTATATGAGGTTGCTTATAGATGTCCATAGGCGACAATAACCACTAACCATCAGGTGGACTGCATGCTCGTTTGCTATTTTAATCTGTTAAAAAAAACTTTATTCATGTAAAGCGTAACACTCCTGGTAAAGCGGTCATGGCTATCATTTTGATATTGATGAAACGCTTTACAATGCATTGCCACTCGTGTCTGGCCACCATCAAAATCGAAAGGCCAAAGGCGGCAGTTGCTAGGTGATTTGCCTACTCGATTGCTATTATAAAACTTTGTATGTTAGAAAACAAAGCATTCAGGTATCTTTTTTTTGTATTGAGGGTCAATTGTGTCAGGTATCTAGCTGACGTTGAATTGAAATTAGAATTATATACTTATCAGACCATTTTGGTGGGCGCTTTATCACCCGAATTTTCAAGGATGATGTTCACTACTTCCCCTGTATTAACTCTTTGCACTCGAGCAGCCAATCTAAAGTGTTAACTCGAGTGTCTTTATTGCGGCCAATTGATTTGAATTCAATAATCGGGCGGCAGTGACCACTTACCATCAGGTGGACTGCACCTGATGGTAAGTGGTCACTGCTGCCCATGGACATCTTAAGTCTATGGTACACACCGTAAGTAACTACATATAGAACGCGTGTTCTATCTAAAGTCGATCACAAATGTGATGGTCTTCCCGAGGACTAGGATGATGGCCTCAAATACAAGTGATTTGGAAACCACACCCAAAACTAGTCACTTTTAAGTTAGATTTCCTTTATAAGTAGCCGGATTTATAATAATTTCATTATAAGTGTAAGTTTTAGATATTAATGTTTATAAGTAAATGATTGGAATGACGTTGATGATTTGAATTGATGATGACGTCGAACGACACTCGCATAACTTCGTGCTACAACAGAGTTTAGGTGAGGCGGTACGCGTGAACAGCGCTGACTATTCTGCCATTGTGAAGAGCGGTACCTCCACTCTAAGAACTGTTATTCGTTTCGTTTGCTCGCTGTGGTTTATATTGTGCTAAATTGTTAACGTAATGAAAGTTGTTTTAGAGTATCTTTTGTATCTCTTTGCTCGATTACCCACGTAAACGCCCACGTAATGTCCGAAGAGGGACCTAATAACTATGAAGATCCGACGTATATATTATAATATCTTATTATTTCCACGCTTAACTTTCTAGTCGTTTGTAGTAAAACAAGTGCCTTACGGACATCTGCTTCTTGTCGTTAAGGAAAAAGGTAGAATAGATACTGGAGTGAAGTAATGAAGAAGCTATTTATATACACAATACACGTAACGTTTGGACAAATGTAAAGAAATGTTGGTGTCATAAATAAAAATATAGGATAATCAACAATTCGTAATATGCCTACCCATAGATTTTTATAATTATACATATAAGTAGGGGAATATAAAATATATGAATAATGGGGGGAAATCGGATAGAGGGAAAAAACTAGGCAGTGTCTATTTTAATACTCCGCGTATAGTTAAAAAAAACATTTTAATTATTGTAGACATGTGCGGTACCGCTTACCCAGTGTGATTGCAAATTGCGGAGATCGTAACTTCTCAACGCGTGTGTTTATGAAAGAAAGAAAATTAAAGATTTTGATATTTTTTAAGTATTTTTATAAAGGTCAGCTGTAATATATATATATAATTTATACATATTTAACCTTTTAAAAAGTATTTATTGTTATGAGTGTAAACAAAACCGGTTAGTTATAAAAATTTCAAAACTACTGTCTATTGGGTACAGGCGGACGGTGTGATATCGTTTACCTATCTGGTATATGTGTTGGGGATGTTTGTTTTATTTATCTTTATAATAACTTCATTTTACAGAATGCGAACGTCAATATGCCAGTAACATATACCTAACCGATCAAAAAGATCCTGTACTTCGTGTCTAGATAGTCACGCCATTCACACTTTAAAGCTATATAGTTAGCTCGTGC
>MOOZ01000575.1:151237-186811 GCA_002930495.1 Cecropterus lyciades | reverse complement strand
TTCCTTGCATGTAAAATATGTGAAATAGCATCAACCTTCACTGCTGTCGTCATCACTAAAGCCAGAAGCCGGTGTCTATTGACAAAACCCTCATTTGGGAAAGCCTATGTATATCAGTGGATCTCATAAGTCTAATGATTGATATATTGTATTATAGTCTGCGCGAACGAAGTCGCGGGTACAGCTAGTACTTATATAGTAGCATGGCTTTGTAGTAGATAAAAGTTGTTTAGTGCTTTGTCACTTATCAAAAATAAACTACAATCTGTTAAAATTGAGAACTATTATTGCTACACTTCGGTGAATGTAAAGCTTTGTTTTCATTCGGCTTAATTTACAGTCTAATTTCGACCACTGCGACGGCAAATGCGCACGAAGCCTACGTTATTTAAGGATTACGTACAAATTGCTCACGCAAATAACATTGCTGATAATCTAAAATACTGAACAGTACTTAAGAACAAGTTTATATGTTGATGACCGCTCAAAGTCAATTACGCCGTCGTAAGTTTTACTTCGCGCTCGTAAATAGCAACGGACAAAGAGAAAAGTTTTTGTACGCCGTAAGGTATTGCATGTAAAATGTTTTTATTGCATGTGGAAACTGTAAAAGTTTTTTACGTTCAAGTTAGTGTTATAGATGTTTTGTAGTAAAATGTGTAGTGTATCGTCGTTTATCTTATCTATCTAAGTCGTAAGCGATTAATTAAGTAGAAGTATGTAGCAGTATCTATATCGCTAGCTTTCTGCTAAGAAACTGCTTGTAGAAACAAACAACGATTACTAACAAGATTAACCAAGCGCGGTAATTACAGTTATATTTTAATATGTAAAAAGAAACTCACGAACGCGGTTTTTGAATATCTCTTCGCCGATATTTCGAACCAGTTGTAAAAGGCTATATGTGGAATATATTTCTCAGGGCTGATGAATAACTAAAAGAAAATTAAAATTACTATGTTGATTTGTAAAAACTTTAATGGTTCTTAAACTTAGTATTAAAATGGTTTGTTACTAATATATGAATAACTAAGATACATTGACAAGGTGGTAAGAATGAGTATGACTCGCCCCGAACGAACTATACTCGTTCCTACCACCGCTGTACTTATGTGTAGTGAAAGCAGTTTTTGCATTTCTGTGGAAGGGTGCGGTTGCCAGCTCACTTTCAAATAAGGTGCTGTGATTAACTTTAGATAGAACCTGCGTTATACATGAAGTTTACATATGTGAGTTAGTGGTCACTTACCATCAGATGGACTGCATGCTAATTTGCTTTTTTAATGTTTAAAAAAATAACCTAACCGTTTTAAAAGATTCGATTCGGAAACGATTTCGGCTAGAAGCCTGGACCTCTTGCGAGGGAGGTCGAAATACAGAACCATTGTGCTATAACTGCTCTGTTTTCAATTTCTGTTCGTGACGGTTGTAAATTATATTGACGGGCAATATTTTTCTTTTTACAACGGCGGCTACAAGACAACGCTTTCAGACGATGATTCGTACCGGGGCCGGTATAAATATTGTAAATCATGGTATATTTAAAGAAAAATAAATATCAAACGTTAGTTATACTGACAATGCATAATACATGCTAATACATATAAGCACATGCTATTGTTCTTACAATAGCATGTATAATTTTAATCTATACTAATATTATAAAGCTGAAGAGTTTGTTTGTTTGTTTGTTTAAACGCGCTAATCTCAGGAACTACTGGTTCGATTTGAAAAATTCTTTCGGTGTTAGATAGCCCATTTATCGAGAAAGGCTATAGGCTATATATTATCACGCTAAGACCAGTAGGAGCGGAGCACCAATGAAGAATGTTTCAAAATCGGGGTTTCCTTTTTCCTAATGAGAGCTTCGCTGCATGCGCTGCGTAAACGATTAGTTTCGTAAAAATTATGTATGACAGAATTGATTCCCTTTAAAAGTTCTAAAAAAAGTCAGTGACAGAAGATTATTAAAGATATAAAATTTCGGTTAATGTATGCCACGTTACATTTCTTTTAAACGCGGATGAAACCGCGTGCTCAGCTAGTTGTGATTTATATATTGTTGCGAAAATTTATTACAGTAAATTTCGCAACAATATAGTGAAATATTGTTAACTTATATGGTCGGACACATGTACATTTTTTATAACGCTCAACGCACGTTTTCTAGCCCTCAGGCAAGACTTTCTAGTCATACTCGTAACTGCCTCTCTATTTATAGGATGATAATTCAGTTAAACTTGTATACTGAAGTGTTTGCAATCCCAACTGCTCGTTTATAAGGTCAATATGTGTATTTACAAGTTATTATTTTGATATTTGATTTTCATGAAATTTTCATGTTTCAGTGCCGTTTTAATAATAAATGTATAGATCCTTAATAAATTGAGCATAGAAATTTTACAGAGACAGAAGAACGTACAGGACAAAAAACAACGAACATACCAATGTGGAAATATGTATATTGCTATTTTTTCAATTATTAGTATCCTAAATCTTATCAAAGGGATTATTTTGTGAAGTCACCAAAGTATCTAGATTTTCCATGAAGTGCCGCGTTAGGCTATAAAGCTATGAGGCTACGGTATAAATATTCAGCGTATCGCCGACCCCTCGCGCTCTCAAACGGGGTTCGTCACGCGACCCCTACCTCATTGTAAGAAGTTATTCTACTTTAAATACCCTTCGTATAAGCGATCGATGCGTTTCTGCAGATTAAAGTCTACAACGCCCCGTAAACCGTGTTGAAATGAAAAACGACTTCGGAGGGTGAATGAAGCATGCACTGGTTTGAAAACTTTGTGAGTTTAAATTAAATTTACTAGTAATTTGAATGAAATGCAATTTTTGTTGCTTTTGTTATCTTTGAGCAATAACAGTAATTGACGTTTACTCAATAAAACTGGTGGGTTGTCAATTTTGTTTATCAAGTAGGTAGGTATTCAATTTATAAAAATAATTTATTTTGAGGGTGATAGGCTATAAGCTTTGAGTTAGTGCTCTTATTCGCCCCCTCGACACTCGTGGTTACAAATACCTTCTAATTTATAATTCATCTGAATTAAGATCTCAAGATCGTTTGTATCAACCTGTATAATGAGTCATGAGTGAACTCAGTTTACTTATTAGTTACAATTAGTCGCTGTTACTATTTTCGCATGAACGGACGCATGAAGTAATATAATATGGAATATGATAAGGAATGTTTGCAAGGGGCCCGACCAATTTAAAATATGCTATAGGCGTATCGCGGCCTACTAAACAAAGTTATCCTCTAAAGTTTAAGTTGCGTAGATAAGAAGAGATGTAAAGGCTATTTTAAAATATCTTATTAGTACCTAACAAATTTGTGAACGATCGGCGTGATTCGACAACTTTGCGCCAAAGTTGTTTGTAAGTTTTGAGAAGTTTCCAACCGTGTTTCCAAACCTTATCGCCCGTAGAAGTAACAAGCCGAGATAAATGAAGTTGGCTTGTTCTTAATTTAATGGCTGGTCTGAAGTTTGCGGACGTGATCGGAAGAGCCTTTCGCCGACCAGTTATTGCCAATTATCAGATAAATCTGGATTTTAATCGATATAAAATTTTATAAGTTCGTTGCTTACTCTAAACTTGGTTTTTTTCGTTTAAGTTCATTGGTATAAATCTTCAATCTTGGTTCATTGGTATAAATCTACAATCTTCAATTGGTATAAATCTTTCGTTTAAGTTCAACGGTATAAATCTTCATCCTACAGCTTGTTGAAACTTACAAGTTGATAATAGGAAAAAATCTTGGTTCCTACAGACTTAAAATCCGAAATCTATTCAAACAAAGGGGAATTGAGTCACGTACCGTACGTCAGTTCGTAGTATGACAGCGTAGTCCGTTCAGCTTCGAACTAACTCGAATCGACAGACTTTGGCGAGCGGCCGGACAGCAAAAGTCTGATTTATTCTTTTTTGTTACACTGCCTTAATAGTGCAAGTATTTATTACGGAAATATTTATTTACTAGTAGAGAATATTGCTAGGTAATATCTACTGGTTTTGTAGAAATAGAAATATTTAATATAAGAAACTGTATATAATAGTTAACAAAATAAAATGTACATAACAATTTCAAATTTTATTTAATTTTTTTTAAATTAAATATTACACAGGAAGATTGACATACGAATGACGACTATATTACATACACAATTGAGGGTAACTTGTCACTGTGGATTGTAGATATATTACATTGAAAGAATCTAAAAGAAATATGAAGAAGGTAATTTGCTTTAGACTCTTATTGAAGAAATAAGTCAAAGCGCAATTGATATATATGACTAAAGCTTACACCAGAATTGGAACGTTCAAAAGAAATGCTGTGATTGACTCCCACAGAGCTGAAATAAGCTGAGATTATATTCCATAATCTTTATACGTATTTTTAGCTGCCTTATTATTTGGATTCCTATTTATATTGACGTCCGTTAGTAACGTCAGGAAAACACGTTAATAATCCTCCACAGAACACATTCATATGTGAATGAATGAATAAATGTGTATGAATTTCGCTACTTTTCCTTTCAGGACGAGGAAAAGTATTTTCTATGTAATGTAACTCATTAGTGGTTAGTTGCTGAAGGGGCTATACTTTTTCGCATTTTGAAAAATACAGTGCAGCTTGTAAGCGTGTACACCGGCTTGTTGATGCAACTAACGAGTGCTAATTAGTCGTGTGGAAGAACTCCGACTGGCTTTTTGTGGGAACGGGTATTCCGCTTCCTTTAGTTATTCCCTTAATGCTTCCCGCGGGAATCTGGTTGAAAGAGAAAAGCTGTATAAACCCCAAGACCTGTGCTATCTGTGTGCAGTTTCTTTTTGAAAAAAGACATGCCCGATAGCGTTACTTTCGACGCGAATTGAGGTCTCGAATCCCTAACGGAGCAATATATATTTGCCTCGGGACCGAGTATTAAATGTCTATTGTTAGTTTTATTGCTAGTTTGGAAAGTAATAAATGTTGTTATGTTTTAAATGTATCTTTTGACGCTATTTGCACTGAAACGTTAATTTGTGAGCTGTGCTTTTGTAAAAGCTATTATTGGCCGAGATTTAATTTATTGATACAATGCTGCAGCAATTTGGAACGTATATAGTATGGATTATGACATTGACAAGGTTTCGTATAACATTTTCGAATTGCATTTGACCAATAATTTCCGTCTTCCATAAATATCCTACTAATAAGACTACTTATCTCCGGAAGCATCACCGCTACACCTATTTCTGCCTAATAATAGCAGTGTTCTGGTTTGAAGGGTGTGGTAAGGGAGACATACTTTTCCGACGCATTCCATCTTAGTCCTCAGGGGTAGCAACGCACCTGTGCCTAACCTTAGGTGAGACTTTGATCTTACCTAGGTTTGATTACAGATGTCCATAGGTTAGGCCCGTTTGCTACGTCCATACTATAAAGTATATAATAAATACTATAAAATTCCATACTATAAAATATATAATATATATAACTGCGAGCTCATTTTGAACTAGCTGTGATGCACGGTGAAAAATGTAAACATAATTTTAATTTGTAATATCTTTTGAATTCGTTGATGGATGTTAATGAAATAACCACTAAATGTTTCAAGATAAAGACTAGAAGTTTTGAAATGCAATTTCACACACACAGACATGTGTGTCTGTGTATACGAAATCAACGTCGATATCGACAGACAAAAATTCTAAATATAGAACGCACGTGAAAAACTAGTAGTAGTAGAATTTAATGTTGTTTGAATATTATTATATTATTATGAAGAATTATATTATTATGAAGATACTTAAGTTTTTTTTTTATTATATTAAAAAAAAGAAAACTTGCTCTAGTAAAAAAAAATGTTTTAGGATTTAGGAAAATTACTATCCGCTACGCTTCATAGGACCAAACACATACGAGTATTAGTACAAATATAACTATTTGTAAGACTGATTAATTAACTCCGTGTGTCATGTATAAGCTCAAAACAGTCAGTATAAGTGAGCCGGCTTCACTTGACGCCGCTAAGCCGGCTTAGGCTTCGGTGCTACAACAATCCACCGGTACTAGTACGTTTACGTGCTTACTGTTATAACAGTGGCATACTACTGTAATTAAATATAGTAACTTGTTTTCAATTAATTTTAAAAAACATTCCTTGTGTAATTTAAGAAAACTCAAAACTCACTTTGCGTCACGCAAAAGCTTTAAACAATCAGTAGGCAGCTTCTTATCTGCCCTTCAAAATTAACTCTAAGACATAAGCGTTCCCTGCTCATGAGGGCATGTGTTAGTAACAGCAGTGGGTTTTGATGTTACACAGGATTTAGCCTTCTGGATCTAGCTCTTTACTCGCCTCTTACAATATCTTCGAGAAGAGAGTGACTGGTGCTATGTAAAATCGATACAATACAAAACACTGCTTTTTTTTAATTAAGTAAAAACAGAAATTATGGATATACCAATTATATGAATGAAATTACTTTTTGTCATGCATAAATTAAAACGCTCTATATGCGTAAATATACTTTATTTGTTTGACATTGCTGATATATAAGCATTCGGGTTACGAGTCTCCTAATAATAGCAGCATAAGCGCTTTTATGTTCTGATTTTTTAAGGTATGGTAAGGACACTACTATTCTAAGGGTACTTATTCAAGGCGTTCCAACTTAGCCATCAGGGATAGCAAATCAATTTCAAATGCAATGCTTAGAGGTGCTCATAGGCAGAGACTATTTAATATCATGTGGAACGCATGCTCGATTGCTATTTCTTATTGAAAAATATTTGTTGTTACGTGTATACTGTTATCATCAAAATGTTACTTACATTATAGTAACTCTACCTCTGTTTTCTTTTCTCTCATGATTTTATTGCTGTCTTTTTATGATATTGAAGTAGTAAACGAGAATGCAGCCCACTTGATGGTAAGTGGCCATCCATTGACATCTGTAATTAGCCCCAGATGAGATCAGACTTACCTAAAGAATTGAAGATTACAAATTTTTATACAACCCAGCCAATATGGACATCACATAAAGGGGCTTAACTTGTAGAATACAATACACTACGAAAAATAATTCAAATCCAAGATGGTTGCCGTGGAAAAAATGGAGGATTGCATATTTTTGTACAACATACGTAACGTGGGTATTAACTGAAGGGGCTTAACTTGTAGAATACAATGAAAAGTGAAAACCATTAAGAAGAAATAAATCGAAGATGGCTGCCATCAATAAAATGGGGATTTCCATATTTTTTTACATCCATTCCAATATGGATATCCAATGAAATGCTATTTTATCCTTTCGTCAACTAAAAACAAGAAAAAAAAATCATGAAAAAAAAATAATTAAAAACAAGCTTTTATTTCAATGCACTGAGAAGAAAAAAAATTAACTTTGTGGTAGTCAAACCCATCATTTTGTTGCATTATACAATTTTATATCATATAAAGCTTGTCGCAAGAATAATTCTGAAAATCACAGACCTAGATCTGAATAATCTAATGTGTAATGACTGATAGTCACAAGTGTAAAGGGTTTAGAGATCACATGAAATTACATGGACTGTATGATCTACTTCAGATCTGATTACTCTCCTATTTAATGTAAGAAAATGTATACACTACAGATAAACAGACTCATGGACTCAGTGGTAATCGCTTTTTAATGAAAATAATACAATATTTTATATTAAAATAATGAGCTATGTAAGTATTGTATAAGCACTAAGCGGTCAGTATAAGTGAGCTGGACTCGCTGGACGGTACTAATCCGGCTTAGATCCGGCTTTCGTGCTACGACAATCAAGTGGAACTATTGGATGTATACAGATGAACAACTGTAATTAATTCCAGATTTTCTATATAATACGCAATACAAAGTTTTAAAAGTAAAACTTTGTATTGCGTACTCGACATTTAATTAGACAATGAAAAATACTAACGCCACTTATGTCTCATCGTTGTCAAATCAATTGTAATAAGTGTCATTTAAGTAGAAGTTACCGAAAACATTACTTATCTTCTGACGCAGTCTAAAGAATGTTGTCTGTTTGTTTTTATTTTTTACTCGTTGTTTTACTCGTTAGTTCCAAAAATCCACTTTACTTATAATCATGGATTAAAGTGGACACAAAAGTGCAAAAAGATCCATAAATACTTAATATAAAACTTTACAATGGATTTTTGTGGACAGAGCGAAATTTTCGTTAGTCATTTACTTAACTATATCAAAAAATACATTGGTATTACAATTGTTATAAGTATGTTTAATTCATTTTCTTTTAAATGCATGAACTGTCATAGAAACTATAGAGCTAGCTATAGTTTTAGATAGTTTGTTTCTTCCGTTTGTCGTGTAAAATATAGTTTCATAGATTTTCTCTTCTTAATCGCAACAGTAAAAAGTGAAAAACAGAAACTAACACTCACTTTAAGTAATAATCACAGAGCCAGTGAAAGGTAGAATCATGAAATAATAATCGGTTTATTTTATAATGAAGGCGTCCACTAGGAACAGTTTTTTCGATACTTCACTCCAACGCTTTTAGTAGGTTAAGTTGGTGTTGAATATCTGTATTGTAATATACGCGTGCGAAGTAGGTAACAGCTAGTGATGTATTTATTTAAAATAATCCCCTCCCAGTTAGCAAAAACTAGTAACAGTTTCGTGTGCTACTGAAGTTTGTGGGGCACTTTGTAAAAACTTTCACAGCGCTAATAGAATTGATGTGTGACGCTTTGAGTGGGATTACAAAGCTTCATTCAATTAACGGATAGCTTTTATTCTTCACTTGTGTGCAATAATTCTTAACATATACAATGCGTATAAAAAAACAAGGGTTAGGCGATGTATATATCCGCCATTTTTATTTTTAACAGTTATAGTGTAATGTTTTATAGCCTAAAGCCTTCCTCGATAAATTTACTATTCAACACAAAAAGAACATTGCAATTCATATCAGTAATTCCTGATATTAGTGCGTTCAACCAATTAAACAAACTCTACTGCTTTATAATATTAGTATAGATACGCAATAGGAGTATTATTATAGTACGGGTGGATGATAAATAATTCAAATTCAGATAGCTTTGCTATGTTAGGGTCTTCTAGTTTTGAATTGGGAACTGATTTACATAAAAACCGGTAGAACTCTTTGTGGTTCGACTCTGAAGACACCACCGCTGCACCAATATACGCCGCCGCATAACATCAGTGTTTAGCGCTGCGGTATTCTGGTTTAAATTGTGTGACAAGGGACACATATTATTTATCCGCGGGTTTTTATGTAAGTCCTCAGTCAAATTATATCGAAATACTTCGATGAAGTATGCTTCACGACTTCCTCGTTTAAGAACAAAAAGGTAGCTATGGGACATTATTTTATTGCAACTTTTTAGATTGCAGAAGTAGTGATAAGCTCACAAAACAACCTTTTTTAAATTATGTTTGTACGTATTTAAACCTACACGCCTGAAACTTTAAAAGAAGTTCTCAGGGTTGTATGAAAAGTACCAATTCACTCTTTGTTTCTTCAGTAGATTACGTTCTAAGCCCTTGTCGTACTAAATAAAGACTCCTTCAGATTCTCAGCAGCGAGAATGTAAACGCTTTCTACACTCATAGCCCCACAGTAGGATTTTTTACTGTGTCGTGGGTGCCTTGGACACACAAAGACGAATACACAAACACCCAGACCCAGAACAGAAATCTAAAATCTTTATTCAGATGTCTGTCTGGCCGGGGATAGAACCCGGAACCCACTGCGTGTCAGACCGATATGGTAACCACTCCACCACGTGAGTCGTCAATGTAACTGTAAGTTAATATAAGAAGTATAACGCTCTCTTCATTAGTAGCCCGACACTAAGATTTTTACCTATTACGTTGATGCCATATATGTGATATATGTATGTATGTGATATATGTGTGTATGTATAAATAATACCCAAATTCAAAATAGAAATCAAAATTCATCATTCAGATATCAGTCAACCGAACATCAAACCCGGACCCCACTGGGTGTCAGACGTGGCGTAGTGACTGCTCTACGACGCGGGTTAAAGTCGACAATTCATTTTTACAAAACCAAATATTGAATGGACGTTGGTACGAATACGAAGGATTTTATTCCAATTTAAATCACAATTATTTAATGGTGTATTTCTTCTTGGTTGAGTGAAATTAAATCCCGTTGCTACAACTTTAACTAGCAACAGTTCCGTATCGCTGACAAAGTTTCGCGGCGTAGTTTGTAAAAACTTTCACAGCGCTAATAGAATTGACGTGTGACGCTTTGAGCAGGATTACAAAGCTTCATTCAATTAGCGGATAGCTTTTATTCTACACTTGTGTGCGATATTTTTTAACGAATAAAACGTGTTTTACGGGAAAAATAAAACGGGTGAATGGTAAATCTTACTAATATTATAAAAGCGAATTTTTGAGAGGATTTATATGTGTTCGTTAATCTTATAAGCGAAAATTACTGTTTAAATTTGAATGAATTTTAGTGCATAGATAGTTTATGGCCTGGATTAACGCATAGCTACCTCAATAGATCCAAACGGGCTGAGACTCGAGAAAAAGCTAGTAATTCTAAATTTATACTTGTAAATTATATTTAGTTAACCATATTAAAAAAAACAGCCAATATATTCTTATAAATTATACATAATAATTAAACAACAATTAAATTAATAGATATTTTAGAATTTTCACAATTCAATTCAAGTTATAACTATTGTCTTTTTTGAGAATAAACATCTTCAAACCTAAACCTATTAGGCTCATATATAAATTATTAATTCGCTGAGTTATCGACTATCGCTATTATAATTTTTACAATTTATTTATATTAATAAAACTAAAGTTATTTAATACCTTGCAAACATAAAAAAGAGAATCGGTTGACAAAAGATAAAACGGCACTCAACTGTGTTTTTGATATTACTGGTTTAACGAGGCTTCTAACAAAATAATAAATAAAAAACAAAACTTCACCCACTAAGAGAAATCAGACGAAACATGATATAATTATTTTAAAATACGTCAAGCCGTTTGAGCTGTAGAGCTACTAAAGAATTAAAAAATATATACATATATAAGCTCGAAAATCATAACTCTCTTTCTGACAAAGTGGGCTTAAAACATTGTACGTATAATTGCACATAGATAACAGAATTAATAAGGTATCGTTGGCTATAAATATTTATATGCTATCAGTATAACTGGTTTCGAATCACTTTGAGATCAATCAGAAGTACGCCTTGAATTCGAACCTGGAATATCAAAGGATTTAACGATACGATATAGAAAGTTTTTTTTATCATCATTCATATTTTTGTTTGTTCAATACTATATCAAATGATTACAAACAATACTATGTCACCTGTTTCTCAAATATTGATTGTGAGATACAAATGTACATAGGTATAAAACGAAGTTCTCCTCTAGTCTAAATCTTGGCTTGATTTCCGCTTGAACAATGTCGATGTGGCGGACTCGGTTTTGGCAGTTGTACGGCAACAGTTGCGCTGCAAAGTTTGTAGTCGGTTTACATTCCGATGAATAAGCCTTTAAATTGAGCAAAATTTTTAGTCTAGAATTTCGATATTGGTTGTAAGGTATTTACACATAATTATGTTTGTATAAAAGGCATTTTTCCTTACTCTTCGATGGGAAATAACTTTACATACTCTTCACGATTGGTTTATACTCCGGATAACTATTAATCTTAGGCTTCAAGTCATGGTGAATTAGATGCACCAGTTAAATTATTTGTACTCGCGCCATTAGCCTAGCATTATTATTGTCATAAATATACAAGCTACAACAGTGTCGATGTGGCGGGCCCGGTTTCGGCAGCTGTACGTCAACAGTTGCGCTGCAAAGTTCCTCGTTGGTTAACATTTCGATGAATACGCCTATAAATTGAGTAAGTACTATAAATCGTAGAACTCTCCGTGATTAGTTAGAATGATATTGTAATACTTATGTTATTATGTATGTGGGTTGCCAGAGATGACCTTTTTTTTGTAATGAGGGGGAAACCTTCGAAAGGTACCCGACGCCGTGGGAACAACGCCGGGTTATGTAGGATTTTTACCGCATTAAAACCCACTCTGTGGCCGTCCTCAGCGTTGCGTGGATGACTCCGGGATCTCCAACGGAACACAACCCACACAACTCCGAGCGCGATGCCCCTTATGAGCTCTTTCCTGTGAGCGGACGGCATGCGACCACACATGCTGCCGTCCTTCCCGAGGTTGCTTGGCTGGACGGCTCGAGCTCCCCTCTTGCCGCCCGCAACACCGGAAGCCCCCTTTTAGTCGCATTTTACGACAGGCAGGGGATACCGTAGCTCTATTCTGGTCCCGGAGCTACAGGGATATGCTAGTGATGACCTATGGCGCCGAAACGTAGACTTTCACTATAGGCCTCATTCGAAAAGAGAGCTAAGCTTGGAATTTCGCTACAGACATGATTCGCAACGATAAAATCCACAGAGGAAGTAAGCTTACCGACATAGCTCTCAAAATTAGCAAAATGAAGTAGCAGTGGGCCGGCCACATCGTTGGAAGGACCGATAACCCACGGGGAAGAAAGGTTCTCGAACGGCGACCACGTTTAGGCAAAAGGAGCACAGGTCGCCTCCTGACTCCAAGAAGATAGCGGGAAACCGTTGGATTCAGAAGGCAACAGTTGGAGTGGCCCATCTATGGGAGTTCTATGTCCAGCAGTGGACTTCAAAAGGCTGATGGATGGATGTATACTTATGTAATTGTCTGACGTAACTCGTTATTACTAAGTTCTCAGTGAGTAACTCTAATTGTGTCTTCACTTTTAGATATTCTTAAAAATTACTGCATATTATGGAATATTTGATGACAGTTGGTAGCATGATCTATGGTTAGCATTTATTGCCAATATAATACGGAAAGGACCTAACTATTTTATGATCACCTGAAGTAAAATTTGTTATGTTATTGTTGCTCAATATTTTTGTGAAATTTTCAAGTATCAAATGAGGGTTTTAATACAGCTTTTAGCAAAACGAGAAGAGGCAACAATTACATGTTTGTTGGTCTTAAAAAATAGTTAGCCAGTGGCTGTTTGAAGTATTTGTCAAACAACGTTGTATGTTGGAATGAAATCGGACAGCTAGTTGGCAATCATGCTTAAAAGTGTAAGCTTTTAAAATCTCTACAGGGTTAAGCTTTACTTTTAATAAGAATAAGGTAAGAACTGAGTGAGTGGCACATTGAACCCTGTGGCTAATTCATTTAGAACAGGTTCTGCCTAAAATCTATTATAAATTCATTTTCACATTATATGACAAATATTTTAACCCTATATGCAAGCCAAGTGCTATTCATCCCCCTACTACCAAAAGTCAGATCTGTTTATACCAAAAGTCAGATATGAGTGATGGTACTTCGAACCATACTAGCTTATTAATATTAAAAAAAAAAAATTCAGAACATGTTTTTCTGACATTATATCAAATGCCACGTTCGTATTTATTTCATGCTTTTAATACAACACCAGCATTGTACTTCACCACTGCGATAAAGGTTTTGGCGGTTTTTTGTAAATAGTGAATAATACGAGGGCGTATTTTGAACTTTATTTCTCAATTAATTTCCTAGTGATATTAACAATGATAATCATCGTTCATTAGAGCAAAAAAGGCTTTTCAGTTTCTTACGAACTAGTCCATTCAAAACAAGGTTAAATTCCATATAAAAACTTGAGTTCATTGTCGCTAACTTTGTTAAAGTTTTGGCTTTCTTACGTTCTGAAAAGTTAGGCTAAAAGCGCACTGGGTCAGGCTAATTGGAAATAGGACAAATTAGCCTGCAGTGTTTCATTACAGTCACGTGACAGTCTCAAGGGAATACAAGTGAACACTTCCATTTCCAACTTTGTACGTTCTGGTCTAATATAATTGATATTAGTGGCAGACGTCAAAACAATTATATTCGTCTATAAACTGCTAATTGAAGGAGTCGGACTACGAGAGCTCGTAGTTAGGAGCCGTTCACATTAAGTTTATCCGACACTTGCCGTCGAGGAGTGTCCATACAACCAATGTGACAACGTTATGTTGATAATATCAATAACAACACTAAATAATATATATGCTATATGAGATATGTGAAGATAATAGTTTAATTTATCTGGAGAGTTATGATGTAAATATAATTAATTTATATACATAATAAAACTTAAAGAAAACAAAGGAATTTAGAGAAAAATCAACAGAAAAAAAAACCCTAAAAATAATTCTATGCGGAGATAATACTTAAGAAGAAAAAAGTAGGTTCAATACTATTTAATTATTTATTGATAGTTGTTCACATAAATATTAAGTTTCATACAAAATATAAACAGATAAATTACGTGTTCGTTTGAATTTATTGACGTATTTTTTGTAAGGGTTAGTAATGAAAGCAAAAAAATATATAATATGCTTACATGCGGTATGAGGTAAAAGTGAGCTTTTTGTAAACGTTAGGATAGATTACTTTAATTATGGATATATTTTACTATTTTTATTTAAAATGTGTAACGTAAGCGAACGTTAAATATTTGTCATCCATGAGCACTTGATCCGATCGTATATTGTAATAACATGAGAATCCCACCTAAGGTCGCGTGAGCTAGCGCGTTGCTCTCCCTGAGGACTGCCTTGGAATACCTTAAAAATGTCTTACCACACTAAACCATTGGAAACATATGCGATGCCATAGCAGTTTTACTTCTTTAGTTGATTTTATATTAAGATTAAAATAACTAAGATTTGTCACATTCTAAAGCGACTCATATCATTCGCTTGAGAATGTAACAAATCTTAGTTATTTTTTTATTATAAGAACTGATGTCAATGCAATTACTGTCGCAACAGATATGATGTAAATATACCATAATTATAAAAAATACCATAATATAAAAGTTCTTTTTGTGTAAGTAATGCGTTTTTAGTTCCTACATTAAAATTTAGCTAAAATTATATTACGAACACTTGCACGGCAATTGATGTACCTACGAAAAAAATAATGTGGAGTACTTATAGTGGAAGATTCTGTAGAATTGATTACTGAATTTCATCCGTATACTGAAGATTCGAAGTAAGTTCATAAAAACACGATGAAAATAAAATAAAAGCTGGCTTGATATAATAAGGTTTGTATGTAATTTGAGACAGCGTATTTTTAACACAACGTTTATAGCTTAGAGTTTTGAATAATATCCTCTATATACAAAATCAAAATTTATATAACCTTTATCTTATCATATTACGTTTGTTTGTATGTTTTAAATGTTACAGTATTAGAATTATTTACCACTCTAAAAGTTTTCAAACACGTATAAATATAAGAGCAAAAAATTACTAAAAAAAACTTTATTCGTTAAAGGAGAACCAAAATGTCGTAAAATTCTGACAATTTATACAAGTAAACGAATGTTTTAATACGTTACCGTTACACTACGAATGTTTTAATACGTTACGTTACAATTACACTTGACTTGTTTTCGGTAATAGAATCACATGGCTGAAAAAGTTTGTACACAGTTAATGATCTGTTCCCGGATATTCGTCTGATTCAATCGTTAGGATATTTACATTAAAAACATCGTTTATATTTCCTTTTTCGTTTGGGATTGCGTGAGCCTGTTTAATTAGGAGATCAAACAACAATTAAAAATGATTATTTGCGGGACTGTTTGTTCAATGTAAACAACGATTGATACGTCTATTTGTCAACAAACATCAAAGGTATATAAACATTTATATACAATATTCCATGTTGGTACGTATCTACGAATGCACTAAAATTCATAAAATACATTTAAAAAACTATACACATTTTAGCGATGAATTAAACAATTTAAGAAATATAGTAAGGATATCAAACTTTTCTATATAATTTTATCTCAAGTAGTAGTCACGATACCGCCTACACTCAATTTTCAAGATCATGTCAGTGCTACAAAAAAAAAATAGAATTATATATAATTCTTATAATATATTGAAATACATTTTAAGAAATGGCTTGAATATCTCTACCCTACGCTCTCTTATAATATAAGGGGAAACCCTTATGTTTTTGATGAAGTTTCAATAATTCCCTACGTTTATTTACTACAAAAACTATTTTGCAATATCATTACACATTTCGAGTATTGACAACGTACGGGAGCTACGATCAATAGTTACATCAGGTTTGAGATTTGAGTTTCAAACACTTATACATATATAAGTACAAGTATTAATTTTATATATATGTGAAACCTATATGATAGGAAGTTTTAACGATTTCCTTAGCGATGAAATTGTGTGGACAATTGTCATCTTTGTGGATAAATGTCAGATACCCGACTCTAGTAGTGGATCAGTAATTGATCTATATTGATGATAAATTAATACACAAACACAAGCAGAAATGTGTATTTAATTAATTTTGTATAAGTATATCTATGAAACAATAAAGATCGACTAAGAAAATAAAACTAACAGTATTGACATGCAGGATATCTACAGACATTTTGTTCACTTCTCCGTCGGTTCTATGGTGTAATGGTGAGCACTCTGGACTTTGAATCCAGCGATCTGAGTTCGAATCTCGGTGGAACCTTTGATGTTCTCTGTCTCTTGTTATATTTTTGTTGTTTTTATCTATTGTTTAATCATTTAAAGGGTAAATGTTTGTTATCTGTTCCATCATTCCCGATATCATAAATTCAATGTACAAACCAATTAAGAAAAATTAAAACTAAACCAAGTATAAGAATAAATATTGTAAATTCAATAATATATATTTTCCTATTTAGAAAAGATTTTATTTATTTAATGCATTATTAACAACATTATTATATATAATATATATGTTTATTATAAACCGTTTTTTACCAAAGTAATTTAAACAACAAAGGACTGAAAAGAATTTAATACAAGGAAATATATTTATAGCATGTGAACTTGTAAAAATAAATGAAAGTTAACAGACATAGGATATTAAAAAAAACATTATTTATTGATTATCTATTACACATTTCACATGGCTAATATATACTCAATTAACATTATTATTTATAAAAGCGATAATAATGATTTTAAAGTGGATATATATTGATTTGATTCCGCAAATTATATGAAAAAGATTCATTATACGCATATAATTAAATCCATAAAATTTATGGAAATATTTTCATTACTACTTCATTCGTGTATATTTAACCTCGTACCTCAAACAAATACGAAAAATATGGAAAGAAACTTATGCTAAAAAATTATACACTTGGACATGACAACGATTTTCTATTTAAAAAAAATTGATTAAGTTAGCTGTTACTTATATTTGTAAAAAGATTAAGTAAAATTATTCCTTACTAATTGTAAGTAATTTTATTTTTTTATATATAAAGGACAGTTCTGAAATATCTTACAACAGATTAAAATGGTAAGAATATGTTGTTTCTAATATATATGTATAGTATATAATATTTTAACATTACATGAATAAGATTATAATATACAAGTGGATCATACAGTTTTAAGATATTAAATTATTTTAGTAATTTTATTTAATTTACTACTGTAACAATTATATATTTAGTAATTTAGTGTAATTTAGTCAGTATAGAAATTATTGTAATTCAACTGTTTATATTTTTTAATATTTTTAATAATTTTTATTTTATTCTTCACACGATTTATATGTAATTGCTTGTTGTTAATTTATAATTGTTGTTTGTAATAAAGTTATTTTACTCAGTAAAATTAAAAAGAGCACGCTTTTACTAAAATGAATTTATATTACATTTTGCGATGATAAAACTGAATTAAGATAAGAAATTACCGGAAAATTACCAGAATATAATATTTCTGAGTATCACAAAACTAAAACTTCTTTCTTCTTTTCCCTACAGGGCACTTTATCATAACAAAAATGCCCAAGCGGAGCCGTAAACGTTACTACCGTTTTACAAGAGTTTTATGCTTACATTTGTTTTGATAAATGAGAGTGAATTACGGATTTAATAGAAGAATTTATTTTGTGGGCAAAATGTTATAAAAAATATTACCAGAATTACATTCGTGTTTCTTGTATAAACATTCGATCAATATTATTTTCTTTTTAAAAGTGTTGGTTTTTACCATTATTATTCTGTTACTATTTTTTGAAAATCGATTAAACTTTTAACTAAAATTTTAATTGCTGTACTAAATATGAAAATGTAAACATAAAAAAAATATATAATACATCAATTGCCATACATTTGTGATGAAGAGTTCTTCTGAATTAAAAAGTATTTTATAGTGGAGTAATATTAAAAGTACTTACCAACAGTGTCCTTAAAACATATTACAACGTGGAAGACGAGTCCAAAGTGTATATAGAACAAAAGTTTTCCCAACAACATTATTCAATAATTCACATTGCACCCCACCGGTGTAAATATTCACTGTTTATAACAATATAAATCTCATAGTGTAACGGCGTCAGTTCTCGTAGCGGCCGAAGTTCGTAGCGCGTAACACCGTAGCAGAGCTACGTGTTGCTCTCTACGATCCTGTAGCGTGACTAAAGCTCGACGTTCAAAGCTACACGGACTTATGTACGTTCGCCAATTTTGCCGAGGGTGCACATGCGCTCGATTCCGTTCATATATTTAAATCCGACTTGTATTTTTAAGAAAGTAAATTACAAAGATTACAGTAGAAATAATGAAAAAATATATATATAAATGTATAGGTGAATAAAAAAAAAACTGAAGACTGAAATTATGTTCTATGTAAATGTGTCATGTTTATTTAGATTGTAATATTTAACAATATTTTCATATATTTTATAAAAGTAGCAAACAAGCATATGGTTTATCCAGATTGGATCAAAGTAATTTTTACGTGCCACATTTTTATCACTTAAGACTAATTTGTAGCGTTTTCAGATCAAATTAGTCGTTTAATATTATTGTTATAGGGCAAAAATAAGTGTTGCGGTTGCCTCTATAGTTAAAACTACGAAGACTTTTAACATCTTTTAGCATTGCTTGTAACAATGACACAACGAACGTTAACGTGTAATTATATAACAAATATAAACAAAATATTGTAACAAACTATTTCATATTTACTATTCATTAAAGACGTGAAATAATAAACAAGTTTGTTGCCTAAATTATACCAACAGGTAATACAATATATAGTTTATAATTTGGCCGTTAGTTTGTAAAGCGGTCATGATTGTTGTTTAAAGAGTGCGCTTGGCAGCTGCCGTGTTCCGGAGTTGAGGATGTGTCGGTCGACTGCGCTCGCTTTGCTTTGGTGATTTTATGTACCTGCCACGTTCAGTTAGTTTTCAGTGAAATATTTCCCGAAGAACTTTGTGGTAGTCATACCAGCGATACTGGTACATAATTTATCTGTATATAAGTAATCAAGGGCAAAACAGTACAGTACGTTTTAGGAGAATATTTAAATATTTTTTTGAGTTAACTTTTAACGACCTTTGGTGTTATTAATAGGAGATTGCGTGTATCGGTCTACTACATTTGTTTTGATGTAACAATTTTATGTTCCTTTCATGTTCTACAGAAAATCTGTAGATTTTCTTTAAATGTAATGTTCTTTTTATGTAAAAAGCGCTCCCAAGCAGCACATAAACAGACACCGCTTACAAATAACGATTTAGTTATTTACTGTTTTATTACATTTATGTTCATGCTGCTTCTTTCTCAACGATGAATTTATAATTGTTATACTATAACTATAGACATTTTTCGTGCCTAAACAGTAACAGTATAAAAGTGAAGTACATACATGAGATTCTTTGAATAAGTAAATACTTTATACAACCCGTTCGCTACAAGTTTGCCGCTGACAACTGTCACGCGTTTAGCGTTGTCTCACTCAGTTCTAGTTCCAGTGAGAAAACGCTATACTGACATCATTTGACAGCAGCAAACTTACGTCGTAGCGGCGCGTTCGGTCCACCATTGCCCCAGCCAATCAGCGTCACGTTCTGACGAATGGTGTAAAATTATAAGCGGAAGATACCTGTCTACTTTTCTTTACAAAAAGTAATGATATCCCACTAAAAACATAAATGTAAAAAAGGAGAGCCAAGTTCAATACAAAAATTATGCTTGGCTGTGGGCATAGCCGCAAAAAAAATGGAGATCTTAAAGTAGGTATATATGTATAATTAAATATATATATATCTGAAATCTTAATCAATCTAATCTGAAAAATGACGCGATAAACTTTTACGTGGTATAAAATTGTATAATGCATCAAAATGATGGATGTGACTTCTAAATGTTTATTTTTTTCTTGTCAGTGCATTGAAATAAAAGCATGTTATAAAAACATTTATGAATATATTATTTTTTTCTCTATTATTTGTCAACAGAGTTTTTTCTACTTTTTTGTATTTGTAAGTTAAGAGAAATAATAATAAAAAATATATACTTTAATTTAAAATTTACTGACAAGTAGAACAATATGTAGGCTACAATTTGGATGTTTGTTGGTAAAGCGGATACGATTGTTGTTTGAAGAGTGTGCTTGGCAGCTGCCGTGTTTCAGAGTTGAGGATGTGTCGGTCGGCTGCGCTCGCTTTGCTTTTGATGATAGTATGTTCCTGCCACGATCAGTTAGTTTTCAGAGGAGTTTTCGTTTATTTCACTAATGTGCGTTATAACATCGCAATAAAAAAATAGAAATAAATAAACGTAGTTCCCTTTTTTTACTTTATTATTTATTGTTTATGTATAACGAAAGTAAGTAATTTGTTTATTGTTACCAAGTATTATTAATAAATAATACCTAAAATATTATTATTATTCATTTTTTAACTTTATTTCTAATTATGTTTTTGTAGACGGATTAATTGAACATTTTTAAATTATCTTCGTTAAAATGACAATCATTTTGTCGTAAAAATCGAAATTTCAATACTATCTATTTCATAATAACATTTTTATAACAGCAATGTAAAATTGTCTGAAAGTGATACAAAATATTAATTTTATACTTTTCTTAAATTAGTCATATAAAATGTGTGAACACGTAATATGAAATGTTCGTAACATAAGATTTACTTGAATATCCGGTTTACATCCATCAGAAATTAGTTCATGGGGCGTTGTGGCTTGAATTATTATAAGGAAAAGCGGATTAAGCTCAGTATACCTAAATATATCTTCAGTATATATTATATATTTTAAATTATATTAGGAAAGAGTCATAAATATATTAATTTTTGACTACACTAGTACACGAGGTTTAAAGGTAGTAGAACCCATTGTGGTTAGACTTCGGAAGTACTACCGTCACTCCTTTTTCTGTCTAATAACAGCAGTGTTAAGCGCTGCTGTGTTCTGGTTTGAAGGGTGTGTGAAGGACGACATACTTATCTGAGGCATTCCACCTTAGTCCTTAGTCCTTAGGAGTATAAGTGGAATAAATAAATCATAGAATTCCGTAGAATATCGATCGCTCGAGACCTAAATAAGAACATTTTATCGTTAAATGTTGTTGTCGCAAGGAATCGAACACGGAACCCTGTGTGAAGACTGCTACACTCGCGTCATCAGTGTTGCGCATAAAATACAACCCTATTGTGTAAAGGTGATGTGATCTCAAAAATCTTGACCAATTTTTTGGAAAGCAGCGTGTTTGTTTGTATTAATTTAGGTTTATCCTTTGTTTTATGAAAAACATCTAAATCCTTTGTTTGTCGCAGCCCGGTGACCCCAAGGCGGTTTCTTATCAGCGGCTCATCCTTATATAATACTCCTACTCAGATATTACGTTTTTACGAAGACGACCTTTACTTTAAAAGAATAAATGGAAGAATACAATAAGGAAGATCTTTTGGAATGCATGATCAAATCATTCAATATTTCAATAAGACTAAAAGTCGAAATATTTCTTAAAAGATGGAAAAAGTGGTATTTTATATTCACTCTGTACGTATATAAATACTAGCTGCGCCCCACGGTTTCACCCGCGTATTAGTTTCTACAAAGAAAACTAATTTATGTGTTTATTTGTATAAGAATAAATATTATAATTAGAAAAACAACTCCGCAAATAATGTATTATTTTGGAACAAATTTGGTTAGCATATAAAAGGGTACAGTGAGTTTACCTGAATAGATAGACATATTCTGTCGTTGACTTTTTTGTAGAAATTTTAAAGGGGATCAATTCTGGCATACATATTTTTTACGAAACTTTAACTGTTTACGCAGCGCATGCAGCGAAAGCTCTCATTAGAAAAAAAAAAACGAATTTGAAACATTCTTCATTGGTGCTCCGCTCCTGCTGGTCTTAGCGTGATGATGTATAGCCTATAGCCTTTCTCAATAAATGGGCTATCCAACACCGAAAGAATTTTTCAAATCAGACCAGTAGTTCCTGAGATTATCGCGTTCAAACAAACAAACTCTTCAGCTTTATAATATTAGTATAGATTGAAAGTAATGTAACACAAGTATTGCATATAAATTGTGACTATGTCAATGGCAAATTGAACGTGTTTTTTTATTTAAATCGCATCGTTTGAAAATAGAGTACAAGTAACCACATCGATCCCCGATGCACATCGACCAGGGCAAAATAATGTACATATTATATTATGATACAGAAATATATGCCACGTTTTAGTTCAGTGGCTCAAAAGAGTGAAGAGAGAATTAAAGAAACGTAATATAAATAATGAATGGAAATTAAAGTTTTTCTTTTTCAATTTATTTACCTTACAGTAATACAGATTTTGTTAAATTTAATGTAAATTTTTATAATAATTATTATTTTTATGTTTGGAATGGATCTCCGTTTTTCTGACTTTCTTGAGTTTACCATGCCTTTGAGAACGTTTTTTATCCTCAATGCTGTTTTCCTTCACGTAATAGCAAGTGAATCATAGCGGATATTTAAAGTATTTAGCATATCCGTTTTCAGGCATTTATTAACGTATTAAATCTAAAAATGCTATAACGTTAGCTTATATATTTGAAGTAAGTTTGTGCTTCATTTTCATAGCGTAGCTTTTAAACGCAAACTTGACTATTTTGGAAAAACTTTGTGTTATAAATGAGCGTTTAGTCCTTTAATATCGTAGTCTCATAAACGAACTATTAATTTTGCTTTCGTGTAGATATAAGTTGTTAACAAACAACTTTCATAAGAGCACGAAGGAAAAAAATAAATTTAACAAAATATAGAAACCGATTTCCATACCACAAAATAGCAAAAATAAAATTAAATATATGTTTGTTTTTAACATACACAGTACATAGTTCCGAAGTCGGCGCTAAATATATTTTGTTAGATTAAAACGACGAATCTGTGTCCTACAAGTATAGAAGGTCATATTTTTCATTAAATTATATTATCCTAGATTCTTAATGTTCATTTCAAATGTCTAGAGAATCATATCAGTAGAAACTGCATTTTCGTCCACTTGTCGTATAAATTTTAAATTTGCACATATTTAATGCAAATTTAAAATTTCTCATGGATGCTCTTGTCAGAACTGAACCTAATTAAAATAGAACCAAATGGGAAGCACCAGCTTTCACATAAAGAAAAAAGTCAAATTCGGTTCACCCAGTTGAAAATATCAAAGTATCAAACATAAAGAAAATACAGTTGAATTGAGAACATCCTCCTGTTTTTAAGTCGGTTAAAAAGGTTATTAAAATTTCCCTTTTACGCTTTTTTAAATATATAATTATTTTACAGATACAGTACAGACCATTTAAATTTTATCTATTCTTTACTTTTATTCTCGTATGAACAAATTGTATGAAAGGCTTTCAACGCGGGGGAGTATGTTGAAAATTTAAACGTCATTCTCATATATTATCTATGCACGGATCCTGTAATAGTTTATCATTGTCTATTGTCTATGCAATTTTTCTATCGTTGTCTTTAAAATATGGTGGTTATCTAATTAAAGAAGAAGTTTTCGTCGAACTAAAGAATTTAATTTACCACTTATACCTGCTCCCGTACAAAACGTATAAACGTATCCTGTAATAAAAATGTGACAATATTTTGAATTTTTTAATAATTAGGTAATCCTCCTTATTAGTGAAATATCATCAAAGAACTTAAACTTGCTTAAATATTTCCATTATCGGCAATAATAACTATTGCTGTCAGTGTTATCGCTTATATCAAATATAAATAACTTAACGTGGATTACATCTAAATAAAACAGAACAAAGCATTCTTCTCTGTACTTTATTTTCAACGGATCGTAAGACTGAAGATACATAAAGCTTTTAAACGCCCATATTACTGTATTCTTTACTAAAATGGCAATCGTAAAGTGACCCATTATTTTTATGAAGGCTTTTCATCTTGATTTCCATAAGAAAATGAATGTAAATTAACGGACAACAGCATAATATATTATTTAAGGACGCGCATTGTCGAAATAAATGTGTTTTATTTATTTATCTTTATATTGAAAATGATGTTTTTGTTACCAAAAATATATCGTGGTTTGGGTCCGAGCAATTTTTGCAACATGATTTAAACATGTAATGGTCTGTTATGTAGAAGTTTTTGGGTTCGGACCACAGTCAGAAGAGACATTTGATAAAAGACATCTGTTTTAGGTTTGGGTGCTTTTTTGTTCATGTGTGTTTATGTCCAATTGTCCACGGCACCAATTGTATTTCGTAAATTATAGTTTTGGGTTAATGAGTATACAAGTTGTCAACATTCCGTATAAATTCTATAAAATATGATTATACACCGAGATGAAACCTTGTATTAGTGAGTTGAAAAGAATGATCTATTATGACTTACATTACTGAATCTAAAGAATCTAAAGTTTTACATACATTAGTTAGACGGCATATTAAAGAAAAACTAACATAGAATTTTGTTAAGATTACAGAAAAAATATATTTAAACAGCTTTTACACTACTTTAATAAACAAATTACATGTTAGGTACGTATTTTATTGTTAGATATAATTTTATAAAAAGATGTCCCCGGCCGCGTCATTCTGTCTGTCTGAAAGCGATACACTCGAAAACTATCAAACGGATTTTTATACGGTTTACAACAATAGAAAGAGTAATTTCTGAGGAAGGTTTTGGTATAATTTATTATGTTTTTATATAGATTAGCAGAAATACGGACATAAATGTTGAGATCGAAAAAAATCTCGCCAACTGGGAGCTTTTCACGCGAACGCCGCACAAATTAGCAAAGATACAGTTGAGTATTATATATGTACTAACGAATTCAAAATCTATAAAAATGCTACAAATAAGTCCGCGATAGCATAAGCACTTTTATGTTCAAATTTTTAATTAAGAACATTACGTTATTTTCAAAGCTATTTTCTTTAGTTCAGTATTAATCCTTATCCAAATTAATATATTACTTAGCTTAGGCATTTAATGCAGACTGAAATTGCCCTCCGATGAATAGTTTTTGAGATATCGTCGTTAGAAGTAATTAGCAGCGAAACATTTAAAGCTCGGCGAGCCAGCGTTCTTTCCTTGAGTTGCCTACGGCGAGTCCGTCCCCTCTGCCCCACATCATTCGACCGCCTGCTCATCTATACATCTATATATCTATACATATAATTAAAATTAAAGGGTCTGTTTGTAATATAATAATAACAGCTTATTACCAAATGCATATAGAAATATATACGATACTGATAACGAAACATCAATTACTAAAATTATTGTATGAACAAACAGACAAACAGGCAGACCTGTCTGTCTGTGTGTTCTGACTAATCTCCGAAATCACTGGACCTATTTAGACAGGACTTTCACTGGTAGGTAGCTGATGCTGCTATAGGACGTAACGTAGCAATTTCTGTTTTAGAAAATGTAATCAGGGTTCCGCACAAGAATTTAAAACCTTAGAAACCGCGCGCGCTCTACGCGCTCTCAGCCAGCGTCACTGCCGCTAAAATTGTATAAGATCTAAAATTTCGGCTATATGTAACTATGTCAACTTACATTTTTTAAACGCGGGTATAACCGCGGGGCTCAACTAGTCTATTCTAATATTATAAAGAGAAAACTTTGTATTTTTGTATGTTTGTAATTAATAAACTCAAAAACTACTGAACCGATTCGAAGCATTAGAATTTTACATTATTCTAAAGTAACATAGGCTATATTTATTACTAGAAAAAATAAGGGATCCTTGCTAAAACTTCAGTAATGTGAACCAAGGTGTAAAAAAAATCCTTAAAAATTATTTTTATCGCATACGCTGTGAAAACTATAGAGGATATAACAACATTAGAGCACATTCTACAATATTAGAGCACATATCAATATCTACATAAAACTTCGCGATGCTATATGCACAACTATTGTAGTTATGTCACTACAACCACTTTTTACATTTTAAAAGTTAATAAAAAAGCTGACCAAAATCAGGCTATGATAACCATACTTTCGTATAAATCCTTATCCAAATAAATCATAACATATCCAAAACTGTTTCAATACCTGTAGATAACTTAATGAATTACTCAAATCGGACATTCTATTCAGAAGATATTACGAATTTAAGAAAATAAATGTGCCAGTATGGCACGCGAATCAGCCGTAGCGTAGGCCTGGCTTAGTTCGAGGATTTATGGAGGAGTTATGGAAAAAGTACCCGATGATTTTAAATGTTACAAATCGATTGACAGCGTGCGTAATGTCGAAGATAGTACTAAGCCGCACTACCCACAACAATTTTTGAATTCCCTCAATCCTGCCGGCTTGCCATCTCACGAATTAATATTGAAAGTTGGTACTCCCATTATACTATTGAGAAATTTAAGTCCTCCTAATACGTGTAATATCACAATACTTTTGGTATAGGATGGACCATGTGACAACGTGATTGTAGCAATAATCATTACCGGCCCCGCGGCCGGATAGCTCTTGCATGTTCCGTGGAACTAAATGATACCGACGAATTTGCCTATATCTTTTATAAGGTTACAATTTCCTGTGAAGATATCGTTTGCCCTTACAATAAATTAATACCAGGGACAAATTTTCTCGATGGTTGGTATCGACCTAAGAAAAAAGAGCTTTTCTCATGGGCATATGGCCTTTTATACGTTGTCCTACCTCGAGTACGATCACATGAAAATCAACATGTTTTGTTGCCACCTACAATTACCACTGCTAACATAGTCTACAGTGATGCATTTCAAAATAAAGTATACATAAAATGTAAGTAAAAGAATTTAAAAAATAACTAAAATTGTAGACTGTAATAGAATTCTTTGTTTTTTAAATTTTCAATATTGAAACAATTCTAGTTATGGACGTTTTAAGTAGTATATTTTAAGAAATATATACTCTTTTAAATCTACAAAATTTTATTTAGTAAAGTGATAAAATGTATTTATATTACATCTATCTATTTAGATGTATGTACAAAAATGTAAACAGAGAAAAAAAACTACCCAGGTGCGAGTCTTACTCGCGCACGAAGAGTTCCACCATTATCTGTTTATATATTTATCCACGCGTGCAGATGTAAAGCCGGGAAGTAAAAACACGAGAGTCTGCAGTGTCTACATTATTTTGCTTATTTTACGTTCTCAAATTTGGAATTTTGTAAAGTAAAGACATATTTGGCTCAGTGTGCATTCGTTAAAATTGGCCAATATGTTAACATTCTGTTTTTAGTAAATCAAGGGCATTTGTAAAATTTCAGAAATGCTAGGACCAAAGTTTATGTAATATAGAAAATATTACATAAACTCCAATGTACTAAAGTCCAACGGGGACCTTTGAGGGGGGCGGGTGGTAAAATTCTGAAACAGCAGGACCTTTCATGTCGAGTTCTGGACTTATTTGTGGGCATCGTTTTAAGAAGCCTTCTAAGCGGGGAAGAGGGTGGCACCTCTCCCATACAGAAACTCAAGTCACTATTAGTAGTGCTAGTATAATATAAAATCTTAAATAAAATCACTTTTACGTTACTGTTCAACAAATTGTTTTATCAATAAAAGAAAAAACACAACACAATTTTGTGAATAAACAATTTGCGAACTAACATAAAATTTACAATTGTTTTCGTGAAAAGTTTGTCGTGAGAAAAAATAATAACGAAAATGTAACTTTATTATTAGTGACAGAGTTGATAAATAAAAGTTAGTTTAAACGAAAACCGTTTTCTATTACCAATAAATAAAACGTGTAGTACAGTAAACTGGGCACGTGTCACAATACATTTTACTTTGCGTGCGGTCATGCGAATCCCAGTTTCATCCCTGTAGGTAGTTTAGAATAATCTCTATTTTTTGTGACGGCACTGATCGTTTGTAGTTTGAAACCAATATTGCACACAGAATTGTTTAATACTTTGTTTTGTGAATTTTAATCTTTATTTAAGATTTTTCTTTTTACTAAAAATCGCAAACTGAAATTTATTATTCAATTGCCATTCCTAACGTCAATTAGTTTTCACAGAAGATAGCCACTGTTAAAGAGAATGGACTTGATAATAAACTTTATATATAGTTATTTTAATACATACGTATTGTAAACCTTTTAAAATTTTGAGTCTAGTATTACGTTCATTCTTTAAAAAAGACCAAATATCTTTACCTATGAAATTGCGGTTCTTCCGTACTGGCCATTTCAATTTTTTTTTTCTAAATTATTCATTTGTTTAATAGTTAGTGTTTTGTTTTCACAGGATTCGAACAATTTTCGTCATCATGGATACTTTAAAAATTCGAGTAATTATGGAGTATGAGTCGGTACTCATACTTTGGTTTTCACGACGGTTCGTGACAACAAAGCGGCACAAGCGGCACGCAACATCAACCACCCGTTATTGGTTTGCCCGCTTCCGTTCTGGAAATTTTGACCTGAAAAATGAACCCCGTGGTCGTCCGAAAACTTTGGTTGACAATGACGAATTAAAGGTGATTTTAGAAGCTGATGATACTCAATCTACGGTTGAATTAGCAGCAGCTTTCGACGTTAGCATCAAAACAATATTGGGCCATTTTCATCAAACTGGTAAGGTAGAAAAGCATGACAAATGGGTGTCCAACGAACTCAATGATTGCCAGCGCGAATACGCGTCGAGACGTGCCTTGCACTGCTCAACAGGCATACAAATGAAGGAATTCTGAACCGCATTATTACTTGTGACGAGAAATAGATCCTGTTCGACAATCGTAAGCGCTCAGCAAGTTGGTCGGACCCTGGTTCAGCACCCAAACAATGCCCTAAACGAAAACTTACCCCTAGAAAAGTGATGGTCACTGTTTGGTGGTCTAACGGGTGTAATTCATCACAGCTTCTTACCAAACGGGATAATCATCACTGCAGATGTGTACTGTGAAGAACTGAACACAATGATGGAGTTCGGCTCCACTGTTCCTGCACGACAACGCGCGACCTCATACTGCACAGCAGACGGTCTCCAAGCTACAAGAGCTGGGGTTAGAACTTCTCCATCGTCCGTTGTACGCACCAAACCTTGCGCATACAGACCTTTACTTTTTCCAGAATTTGGATAACTTCTAGGCGGGAAAAAATTTCAATACCCGAAAGGCAGTACAAAATGCCTTTGAAGAATTTTTTGTCTCCCGTCCAGCTGATTTCTTCATGAAGGGCATCAATAAGCTACCAATGCGTTGGCAAAGATGCATTGATTGTATGGGTGATTACTTTAATTAATAGAAATAAAAATTATAGAAAAAAAAGTAAAGACCTATTAATCAATTTTAATGAATACACTACGTACACTTACATTATTAAAAAATGTTTTTATTGTTGACTTTTTATTGTTGCACAATTATAGAACTGAGTAAAGTTTATCTTTATTTTCTTACAGATACATGTAAAATTTGGCAATCTTTTTTATTAGAACAAATTTATACATATAATAAATTATTAGAACTTACTATTTATAATAGAAAACTGTAGCAGTTCTCGTTATTATAGTGGCAGAGGAAGCTTTAATAACACGTTGAACTCGGAAACCGTCTCAAGTGCTCTACATAGGCTCGTAATAGATGTAATAAAATATAATAGTTATGCAGCTATGGGCAGCAGTTGGCGACAATATTCTGCCAAATACTTCGTTAATTAAACTACGGACGAATGAGGTTATTACCTTGGGCTGAATGGACGGATGATAAAGGAAATAAAAAATCGTCATATCTGGAGGTTATTCGCTATCGAATAAAAGCTTTTAAAAGATGAAAATATCGCAGGCCTGTGCTTATATTCAATTCGTTTTGGTAATTGACTTGGTAGGAGAATTTTTCTTAGGTTTTTTTTAATATTTCTCCTATTCATGCGACGTAATGTTTGTCTAAAACATTATCATACATTAAAGTAAGTGATGTTGGGAAATATTAATCGAAATCAAACACAACATTTATAATCAGCTGTCGGCTTGTTTGACTAGAGTTTCACAGACAACAATATTATAATAACAGTATAATGATTTATAATTGATTCATTCTTAAAATTAAGAAATAAAATGATGATAGTTCTAATTTTTAAACCAATCGATTACTTTTATTCACGTTAAGACATGTTTTCAACTTTATTATACGTTATCAATTATCTGTTATAATAATATTTTTAATACAATGAATTAAGTAGTCATGGGAATATTCCATCCGTCCATCGTCCAGTCTCAATCGATTTTGTACGAGACATCAAAAATAAAACGAACTATCTCGATCAACGGACGCCAGTTTGTTTGCGTTTAATTATTTCACGTGATGGAAACTCTGACCTAACTACATTATTTCATATCATGTCACGTTGTTTTCATACATAGTTAATTTAACAGTGGATTGTCATTTTAGTAAATCATTCGTTATCGTAATAATCTAAACCGGGCCGCTTATTTGTGATAGAAATAGATATGATATTTATATAATCAAATTTCTATGAAGTTATTATCAGCTATATATAATAGTACCTGTTCAGCGTATTGTGGATGTCATGGAGAAACACACACTTACACAAAACAATTTAAAGAAACCCCTACAAGGTTTTTAATTTCAAATTTATCTCAATAGATAAAGAGGATCGAGCGCGGAGACACGTATTTTATCCAGTATGATAACTGTACGACGAGAACCAATTGCTTCGAATTTTATGCCAAACAAGTATTTTTACATTTGATTATATTATCACATTTGATTATGTCCATCAATCCCGTTCTGGTATTCAGTCCATAACTGTTGTCACCACCGGGTAGTAGAGGGTTAATAATTTAATGACGATGACTATGTTATGTAGAATACAAATCACACTGCGCAATTCATAATTAGTCTCTAGAGCTTAGTTATACAAGTCTATTTCAATACACTAAACAGGATTTTGCGTACACTAATCGCGTATATTCGGTAGTTAACAATGAGAAATGAATTTTACTGGTACTGTGCACGCATATTACGAGACCAATGGTCTGTTCGATGTATATTCAATAGTTTACTGTTTACGGAGTTATGGTTGATTAGATTCTCCATCGGATTGTGTTCAATCCCATTGTAATTTTATCGGAATAATTTCTGTTTACATCTCCATATATTTTAACCAGGTTTTCGCCGTGGCTTTCGTGATCCATGGTTTTCTATAATTGCAATAACTACATTTGTGACATCACTAAAACATGTACAATATTGAAGGCTTAAAATTATATATTATATACCTGCATATCGATTAACTTAGCCTATACTATAAATCCGTAATAAGGTAAGACGTGAAAACGGCACAAAGAAGCAAACAGATATTTCATCTCGGATTTATATTTAGCAAAGATTTATAGGATTGTGAGTTGATAAGGCAAACGTGCTCGATATATTTCTTCAAGATTTCACTGGATTTAATAAAATGTGTTACGTTTGGTGCGTGATTTAAAAAAAAAATCTTTTTCAGTTACAACATTGAATAAACTATAACTGAATATCTTAGATCTAGCGTTGAACATTTGATTTTTGACATTAATATGAATTTATAATACCCGACATTTGCATATTCGTAAGTTAATGGGAATATGAAACGATATTAGCGAAATATTAAGGTTCTATCCGCAATATAGCGCCAAGGATAATAGTTTTAACTAGTTTACCGTGGTTCAGGCACTGCTTGAATAATATTAACATTTCATTATATCGCTCTGAATAAACTCCACGTTTTTCCTTTTTAACCGATTTTGGAAAAGGAGAAGGATATGTTTAGTTATATTTGTATGTATTTTTAAAACTGTTCATTAATATTTTTCATATGCAATATTTGATGTCAATTTAATGTAAACTATTAAAAAATGAATAATGATATCTATCAGTGATTTAATTTTACATCTTTCTAACAGACCTTTCGTCTATACTATATACTAAAAAAATGTTATTTTTCTATCATAAATACAAAATGAAGAATACAATACGATTGACGAAGAGAGCAAGCATGTGGTCTATTTGTTAACGCTTTACCGCTTTCCACACTCGTAGCCCCACACTAGGATTTTCTCCTGTGTCATGGGTGCCATGGACACACAAAGACGAATACACAAACACCCAGACCTAGAACAGAAATCTAAATTCATCATTCCGATGTTTGTCTGGCCGGGAATCGAATCCGGAACCCTGCGTGTCGGACCGGTATGGTGACCGCTCCGCCACACGGGTCGTCTGGTGGGAAGCTGTCACTGTTATCCACGGATTTTTATAGCCAACTCCATAATAATAGAACAGGAGTCTCAACTGATACCTATAAAAGATGCGCTGCCACTTTTAAGGGTAGTTATTTCCTCATTGTAAGTTAGCCGATATTCTACATTCGTTAACGTTTAAGCATGGTCGGGCCTAGAAACTAGTCTAAACCGTTGTTTTGTAAGAATTGAAGGATACCATTGTGTTTTCGTTCCGTTAATAATGCCAAGGTTGAACCATTTGCCCAACACAGCCTATACTGCAAGTAAATAAAAATGTGTTTTTCATTGGAAGCAAAGGCCCCGGCTGGTTTGTGAGTCCCTCGGGATGAACTCATTTAGACGTGGAGCAAATTTACACGAGCCAATCTAATAAGCACGCACGTACCAGATTACGTCGGTGTTTCCAAGTCTATTGCTTTAATTTCGACGACAAACTTACATTTAATACGAACACAATCGGATTCTGCTGCCACTAAATTTCCGAAGTTACTTTTACTAAGATACCGCAACGAATTTATTTTAAGTCCAATAAATTCGGTTCAATATTGAAAATGGTAACCCTACTCAATGCAGAATATTACCAATAAAGTGTTTTAGTAACCTTAAACTTGGAAACTTAAAGTTTGTTGGTGGTGAAGCTTTCAGGTTGGTGATTACAATAATTCATTCCACATAATTAAATTTATTGTAATATTCTTTCTTGTGAAAACTTTATTGTTGCCTGGAAACTTTAGTAACAGAAATAATACAACTTATGTAGTTGAATTATTGTTATGACATGAAACGTTTACGTTTGGCGTATAGTAAAAATATATTTTTGAGTAAAAATATTTGTATAATGTCAAGTTTGTTGAGCAAAATACAGATAAGTCGATTATGGAGTACACAACGACAAATTTTGAGTATTTATTAGATATGGAAAAAGTAAATAGGATTTGTACTATAGCATGTCATGTCTTTAAAACATTTATGTATGTTTGCTTAACTGAATTATGTATGTAGTACCATTATTTTTCTTTTTTTGTTCTCGAGGGAACCTTCAAAAGGCACCTGACGCCGTGAGAACGACGCCGAGTTATGTGGGATTTTTACCGCACTAAAACCCCCCCGGTGGCCGTCCTCGGCGCTTCAAAAAGACTAATAATAACTGAATTATATATCTAGTACCAACGAATCTTTTATTCATCCGAATTTATTATTTCTTACTAGTTATTGTTGTAAATAGAATTATAATCGTATTTCTTATGATTTAAAAGGTGCTATAACTATTATGGTTCGATCGAAGAGGTATCACTGCCACCTCTATTTGTAGTGTAAAGTAGTTTTTGAATTTTGGTGTAAGAGTGTGATGGTTGGTTCAATTTCATATGAGGTGACTATCTCAGTCCTTAGTACAATCTCAAAGCAACGTAATCTTGATTGGCTATAAATAGAACCCTGTTCTATATGAAGTTTTTACAGATGTTCATGGGTGAGCACTTACCATCAGTTGGATATGCTTATTTGCTTTGAGCTCATAAAAACGATTTGGCTGCAAAGAAAAGCAACGAAAACGTATAACGAAAACGAAAGCTTATAAAATACTTTATTAAGGAAAACACAATCACGTATTCGTCATGTTTCGCTGTTCTGGAATTCGCTACCAATTTGTAATGACGTCATATTCCTAAGTACGCCACGCGCGACTTGGTTTAATCCTTTATCGGAATCGCAAATGGAAGCCCATGTTTATTCCGCGGCGTAACTCGGCGTTGCCAAATTCATTTTCAACGCAAGATAAGGAAACGGCAATTCCGTTATCGTCCCACTGGATCACGAGCCCGCTCGTTTTTAACCGAATATGAACAAAACGTGATATCACGCGCCCAGAGGCCACTTGACCCGAGATATTGGGGTGGTCGAGTTAAACGAATAGCGGTACTAAGGAGCGAATACGAGTGTCATTATCGGACGAAATCTCGACTGGATTATCCGACTGCTTATATTATATTAATAGTTTTTTTTAATAAAACCACAGAACGGCACTCAGTGTGTTTGGCGTAAAGTGAGAAGTAGCTAACGAGTATGCAGTCTATTTGATGGTAAACCTGTGGTCAACCCCAGATATGATTATATTTTAAGCCGAGGTCGGCAATAGATGTTTTTATATTCCGGAACACTAAGTTAGACCGCTTTGGATAAGTATGTCTCACTTACCACTTTCATACCACCAATGTTGGTGGTATAAGCCTTCATTACATCATTTTCCTGATAGGAGCAGAATGGTAGGTATTTATAATATAAATACTTATAAACATGGTTTTACTTAGGTCAGTAAAGCTGCAATAAGTGATTTAATTGGGTTTTGGCAGATGCAGTGTCTACTTAAAAACTGTCAACTATTTACAGTGTAGTAATATCTTATTTGAAGGCTTTGAGGCCATTCAAGGACGCGTTATGTAGACAGAACAACAATCTTTAGGGACTAATCAAAAGCGACACTGGAGACTGCGCGCTGTCAACCGTATCCATTAATGCCCTGAAGGGAATCAAACCGCGCTCCGGGTTCGATTTCCAGTGAGACTAAAATGTTTGCTATACGAATCGTGTTTTCATTTTATCGGCCGTAATATTTCTTTACTTTAAAAAGTAGTATGTTTATACCATATTCATTATTATGTTTCAAGTATATATGTGCAATTAAATAAATTATTATAAAAACGTGCAACCTGACCGCATAAAAATAATGAAGTGAAAGGGGAAAAACATGTACAAGAATATTTAAATGGAAATAACATATTAAAAGTGCTGCGCCCGGTGACAAACGCAGTCTTGGTTGTTTTTATTGGTGTATACTGTTTTATTTATT
>MOOZ01000575.1:114678-125491 GCA_002930495.1 Cecropterus lyciades | reverse complement strand
TAAGTCTACTACTAAGGTGCTATATCCGTGAAGTAAATGCAAGTACTTAAGTCTACGACTATCTACCTTCAAGAGTGTGGCAAAATTTCAAATATAGAGCGTACTAAGCCCTTGTTCGTCTAAATAAAATACAGTATTCTCTTTATCGGAAGACTTTTTCTCGTCATGACATTCTTTATAAACCTAAGTGGTAGATAAAGGTAAATGCCAAACGAAAATACTAGACCAGTATACCTATCAATGGAACGATTATATAATTCAACAAAAATATCAATAAATAATAAATGTTATAAAAATAACTTAAATAATGTAGTAGAGGCACTGGGTGACTGACTCAAAATTTACAAATGTATTATGTACAAATGACAAATAATGACAAATATTAAAAGATAACATCAAATTAATATTCCATTCCATTGACACGACACGATATCAATAATCGCTATTACTTAAATACACAAAAATAATGTTAGTTACAGATATGACGCAATACGTATTTATATTTCGATGTTAAATTAAGTATCGTCACGTCATCGTAAAGGTGAAAATTTTCTATCACCAAATATCAAATCTTGTATTTAGAATTTAACTTGAATTTGTAGTTAGTGCGGGGCCCATTTAACCCCCTTGTTTATACAGGCATAACACTGTAAGATCATCAACCCATTACTGTTTCACTGCTGGGCATAAGTCTTATTTCTGTGTTAGAAGGCTTTAGGCCAGTGTCAATTGGTAGACTTCTTATACCATTGGAGTTCGTTACAGCTCGTGATGGTTAATTTGCGAGGTACGTACCTGAGATTCAAATCTCAGATCCCCGCTGGAGCCTCACTCAGAACTCAGTCTCAACCACTGTTGTAACTGCAAAGTACCTTAGTCTATACATCTAAATAAATAAAATTAAAGTGTCTGTTTGTAATATTACAATAACAGCTTTTTATCAAATGCATATGGAAGTATATACGATACTGATAACAAAACATCAATTATTAAAAAGTTAGTCTGTCTGTCTGCCTGTTCTGGGTAATCTCTGAAACCGTTGGACCGATTTTCACGGGACTTTCACTGTTGGATAGCTGATGTCATAAGGCTACTTCTATTTTTGAAAATCTAATTAGTGTTCAGCACAAAAAAATAAAACGCTATTACCTGATCTACCCGCATGCAGCCATCGCTACCGCTTATGTTAATTGCTTTTAGTCTTTTCTGAAACAATGCTATATTGTCAAAATTGAATAAGGTCTAAAATTTCGGCTATAAGTAATATCAAAATTACAGCTTTTTACCAAATGCATATGGAAGTATATTGATATAGTATATTGATTGAGTATACGATATTGATGACAAAACATCCCTTACAAAAAGATTTGTCTGTCTGTCTGTTTGTTCTGGTTTAGAAAATGTAATCAGGGTTCCGCACAAAAAATTGAAACCTCAGAAACCACGCGCGCTCTACGCGCACCTTTATGTAACTATGTCAAGTAACATTTTTTAAACGCGGGTATAACCGCGGGGCTCAGCTTGTTTATAATATAAGTTTAAATCATATTTGTAGTGCTCATAGATGTCCGGGAGATCCTTGGTGTAATGTCGGATCAGTTTGGCACGTTGGTCGCCCGCCGCCTCACGGGCGGGCACTCGTGCGGAAGCGTACAACTGTCCATAGTAGTTCTCAATTTCTCTCAGAACTTCGGGCTTAGAAGAAACTATGGTGCCCGATCCGGTCTTCAACCTCGACAACAGACTCCGCCCAACGCTCAGATCCCTTGTGAACACTCTTGAGCCACGGTTCCGCTCAATAGTGTCTTTTACGATGTAACTACATATGTATATGCATTTTTACTAAGCTATAAATAATGCAAATTTTAGCTTTAAAAAAATATTATTTATTGCTTCACTTCAGCTATTCTAAGATTATGCCGTTATTGCCCTGTTGGCATATATTACGGTCATAACAAAGTAGAGTCCATTACAAGTAGATTTATTGCATTCATAATTAACGACTCAGTACGCGTGTTAGATTATAATGTACTGACGTCTGCATTTAAAACCCTGTTGGATATGTATTAACATAAGTATCAAGTTCATTTAAATTATTAATTTATTTTTACAAAAACATTTATTTTCTGGAAAAAAAAAGTTTTTTTATATTATAAAACTGGCAAACGAGCATGCAGTCCATCTGATTATACGCAATATTGGACATTTACAATCACTTCCGGGTAGGTTGAGGACTACCTGAGATCAGTTACAGATGAATTACTATCTCCAAGGATTAAATAAGAACGCTTATACGAATCGTTTAAGCGTACCTCACTTTACTACACTCTTACCTTACTCTACAAAAGTAGAGCACAGTAGCGCTTGATAAAATACTGCAAAAATACACGTGGCGGTAGTGCGACTGGATACCAGAATGGAACCACGTAGGTTTCTACCGATGCATGTGTCATGTAGCCACTTTCGAGCTATAATTTTGATCGTTAAAAAGTAACAAAACGTTACTTAAATTTGTTATCTTTATAAGATATACTTATTTTAACTCTCACTTTCTACAGATAAGACTTCAATCTTAAGTAACATATACGTATATAAATAAAATAAACCTTCTTGAAGACTAACGTATACAATAAGAACACTTTATATTTTAATAGTATTTTCATTCGTCTTATAGCTATCCTGTGTGTCAACAGTGTTCATCAAACTACAAAGGATAGTTGTTAGTGGCTTTGTTTGGGAACAACTAAAGACCGGTCGAAACCAATTGCTATCTCGGGCTTAACACATTCCGAATCGATAGCTTACTTGGCTACTGCTATTCCCGTAATAGTATTATTTGATCGTTTGTTATTCTCTACTACGTGTACCAAGTTGGTACAATATATTTCAAATGAGGAGTTCTCACCGCCACAATTTTGGCATAAAGAAGTTTTTCATTTCGGTGGGTATTTCAAGCTAATTTTAATGAGACTACCTTAGTCCTTAGGAGTGGCAACGCGATCGGTTTGAGGTAAAAAGACCATTCTACGTGGAGTTTGTTACACATGTCCATGGGTGGCAATGCGTGTTTTTTGTAACGAGGAGGAAACCTTCAAAAGGTACCCGACGCCATGGGAGCAAAGTCAGGTTATGTGGAATTTTTACCGCACTAAACCCAAGGTACCCGTCCTTAGCGCTGCGCGAGGACGCCGGGATCTCCAACGGAACACAACCGGAGTCTTCTGAACGCGATGCCCCTTACGAGCTCTTCCCCGTGAGTATTTGCGCTCACCGTGGCTTCAGATGTTACGACGGCATGCGACCATACATGCCGCCGTCCTTCCCGAAGTCGCTTGACTGGACGGCTCGAGCCGCTCGAGCTCCCTCTCTTGCCACCCGCAATCCCGGAAGCCCCCTTTTACTCGCCTCTTACAACAGGAAGGGGATACCGCAGCCCTATTCTGGTCTCGGAACTACAGGGATAGGCAATGACCACCACCATCTTCCATCAATTAGACTGCATCCTTTATTCTTACTTCAATCTTGTAAATGAAACAACGATATTTATAATAGAACGAATCTAATAATGTAAGCGAATCGAATAATGTAGCTTTTCATTTATTTTTATGATCACATAAGTATACAAACAGTGTAATGGGCAACATTCATATACAGTCAGAACATGTCACGGACTAGATTTACGGTCGGCAGTTCGGCACTCAGTCACACGTCATATATTACCGACCTACCACATTGATCAAGCACGACGCGATATGAATATAACAACAAATTAGAGAAAATCTACGGAACATTCTCACGTCCTAGATACTATTGCAGAGAGTTTCAGACTTGTAAAAATCCGAAGTGCGTGCCTGGAATCCAATTTTTCGGCTATCACTGTGCAGTAATAAAATCGTACATTCCGCTCTATTCCTGATTTTCCGCCGGTTCAATCTCTCCGTGTGGTTTAATAACGATTCACTTTATTGTTACTTGAATGCAAAGTTTAGGAATAGGAAAAGCTACAAAAGTGGATTTAATTATGAGAAGACCATTACAAACTATTTCATACTTTTTTAAAGTGGGTATTTATTTATATCGAACGAGAAGTTGTATAAGATCATTCACTGTACTTCATATCACCTAAAATTATTTTTATTCGAACTCTTTATGAGTTATTACGTGTAAATTCTAATCAAACTTGAAACTCCAATGGATTGAGATTAATAACGTTGGCCGCATAGTGTATGTTTAAGTGTCATTTGGATATTACTGCAATGTGTCATTTGGATGTTGCAACTCTTTTGTATTACATTTTTTTTTCTTCTTTACATTCTAGCTGAGCCCCTTGGTTATACCCGCGTTTAAAAAATGTAACCTGACATAGTTATATATAACAGAAATTTTAGACCCTATACAATTTTAACAAAATAGCATTGTTTCAGATATCAATTGACATTAGTCAGTATCAATATTCCGTTTTACGTAATAAAGTGAATCTCATTTGAGCAAAAAATGATTCAAAAATGTACTTAGCTTATATACTACGTACTTAAAATAGAAATAACAAGCGGGCTTACATAACTTAGTTGAGGAATTTTATAAAAACATTGTCTGAGATAGTTAAGTAAAAATCTGTTCTAACTTGGAGCTAAAAGGTTCGGCTGTTGGTTTGTGAATCCCTCAGGATCGACCTATTCGGACGCTTGGCCAAATGCGAACCCAAATAATAAACCCACACGTACGATTACCTTGTTTCTTACTCTGTTGCTATATTCTCACGACAAATTCGTTTTATCATCATTATCAACTAGCAATTGGTTGATGACGATGATGAAACAAATTTGTGCTACTATTAGGCAGAGTTGTAATCTTAGAATGAGAAAGACTTCTAACGGATGTAGGCAACGGCCGCCGCCGGCTAACAAGCCAAACGCGGTTAGCTTATGCTTTTACGATGTGACACATTTCGGGGGCGGCAAAATTTCATACATTAGGCTGAAAGATCGTATTTTGTTGGCCAATTTCGCAAGCGGCAAAAAGTACTCATGCTTGCAGCGGCACATTTAAGGGACAGGCAGAGTTTTATTCGTTAACCTATTATCAAATTTAAGGACATACATTTGAGAACTATAATTACATTAAGCATGTAGTTACGTTTTCTGACGATGTTTTTATTAAAGTTATAACAAGGAGTTAATTTTTAAAACGCACAAGTCTTTACCAATTAGGGGAATGATCAGCAAAAATCCAAACTACAAAATAAGGATTTAAAGATTTTTATTGAACTAAACCAAATAACAAAGTATTGTATTCGTAATCATCAGTAAAAATAAGATACTGGGTCGCAGTTGTTTGAGCTCATCCCGGAAACACGGTAAGGGTGTGTTCAACTACATATTTCTTATTATGTTACACTTATACTACACATTTACATTTAGTAAAATAATAAACGTATGCATGTGAGTGTTTGCGTCTCTCTGTGTGCGTCATTCTCAGAAGTGCTCAATCTCATCGTATGCTAGATATTTGTATACCTGTATAAATAATTCGAATTTCTATAAATAGAAACAAATAATAGTCCACGCAGTTTTAACAGTAAAAATCTATATTATCTATAAAGATTACAGACAGTGAATAACTGTCATAACGATCCCGCATAAAGTAAATTACATACTATATGATATCCTCGCCAAATTGTCAAAGTTACTTACAATAAGACACCACAAAGTCAACAAAATAATTTCGATCTCAATAATAAGTTCAATCCAATATTGAATTTTGTACCCTTGTCGGTGAACAATATTGGCTATTCCTATTTTATTATCTAGATATAAATAATGATTCATCTAATGTTGTGGTAATTATATTATTGTTTATAAGTAGCAAATGATCTTGCTGTCCGTATGTTGGGACATGGCTACTGCCGCTGACATCTGTAATCAATCTACATTTAATTAGTCTAATCTTAAAGTATCTATAAATGCGTTGTTACCTCTATGAACTAATTTAGAACGTATATAAGTGTGTCTTACTTACGACATCCTTTAAAATTATAACACAGAATGCGTAACGTATGGTAAATTGAGACATTCTAAACCGAGGCGTCCCAATTTAGTTCTCAGGTATAGCAACACAGAGCCAACCTTTAATTATACACAATATAGGGAAATTATGGTTGTTATCGCTGCACTGGAATAAAAATCCAATTTATTATTAATATTTTTATTTGACGACCCGCGTGGTGGAGCGCTTACCATACCAGTCTAACATGCAGTGGATCCCGGGTTCAATCCCCGGCCAGACAGAAATCTGAATGATGAGTTTGGATTTCAGTTCTGGGTCTGGGTGCTTGTGTCTTTGTGTGTCCATGGCACCCACGACATAGGGGAAAATCCTAGTGTGGGGCTATGAGTGTAGAAAGTGTGTTTAAGTGTGTGTGTGTTTAATTTAACTGAATATAAATAAACGATATATCGTAGAGCCCGATCGACCCGAAATCATCGGGTATTGGGTTAAACGAATAACGGTATTAAGGAGGAAATATTGTTATCGGACCAATATATATAATGCAGGCTGGAAGGTTCAAAGTGTGTATATGATATTTTAAATTTATATTCGGCTTATAAAGGATATTGGGAGTTCGATACATTTAATCTGATTTACTGCAAGTACCTGACTCTGTTCAGTAACAGTGATTGAGATTCAAGCGTATTAGATTAATATAATTTGCAAACTATTATAATAATACTAATTGTTACATTTACATACATACGTATGTATATACGATTTTACTGATTCCATTATACGATACGATACGAAACATACGGTTAATTGATACGATGTATACATACGGTTTATTGACAAATAATTGTCTCTTATGCTATTAGATGGAAAATAGTTCTTAAAAGTATTGACTTATTTTGTGTAAAATATTTTGTGATAGAGACATGTTGTTCAATGTAAATAAGTGAATTGCAATATTAAAATATGAATATTCAATAAAATTAATATCGAACTTCTACAATAGTCATAACACAACTAATATGAAGAAGAATATATAGGAAGATTTTATTATGTGCCTAATTATATCCAGATCCGAAGCCCTCTACAACATAGGCAAATATTATAAGCATTGCACTACGAGGGTCATTAAGAATATTAAGGTTAACATAAGTTATTTTGATCTACGTTAATAATCCTATCGGTTATTTACTTTCAAACATAGACTAAAGTACTTTTCCATTGTTATATTAAATTGAAACTAAAACAAGACACTAAAATTTTGTGTCAGATGTAGTTTTATTAATTTGTTGTTAAGCGAAAACATTGTGATATAGTCTTGTACATTAACAAATTATGTTTTAGGGAAGTTAGCCGCAAACCACCTAATTATCTCGGCTGAGAGAATTGACCCCAACATAATTATGTGCGATGTGATGGTATACATTACAATACTTATATACTAGAAAGATAGATACAACTCAAATAAATGAAAGGGTTAAAACTAAAAGTTTCATAATACTTACATCTTACATACAAAAGTACGTAAACACATAATAAAAGATACATTTTCAGATCAGAAATAAAAATTCCTTCGGTTCCATCATTCTAGGCCACTTTACTAGACTTTACTTTTTTTTTTCATAGTACTCGTAGTTCAAGGGTGTGCTTGGTTTTTGTCATTTATTTAGAATCGAGTCACATAGTACAAATAAATAAATTAATAATTTCTAAATAGTTTAGAGGGCTTAACTGCTAAATGATTTACAAATTTGATAAAACCACTTGCAGACTTCGCATCACGTAACACAATACCGTTTAATCATCTCGATCGTTTGAGAAATCATTAAGTATTTACCAAATGTATATATTTTATATAATATTGAAGTAGCAAATGAGTACACAATCCACATGATAAGTGGTCACTGTCACGCATGGACATCTGCAAGCAACTTCATATAGAACAGAGGTTTTATCTCACGTCAATCACGGTTGCGTTGTTACTCCCGAAGACTAAGAATGTCTACTAATATTGCGCCGGAAACCCGCTTATTGACGCTGGAAAGACGTGTGGTGGTGGTCTCTCCCCACACTCGTGCTGCTATCTTAGAAAAATATGTATAATGTTATACATTAACTACGAGTTAATAACGTGATATCTTCAGAACGTCTTTATTTCTTGTGAAATCTGTTAAAAGGTTTTTTGCAAATCTTTCATCTCTACTGAATGTTTGAGACAATTTAATTCAATTATTATGTTTTCACAGAGTGACAAATAGGTTTTAAGACATGTACAAAATATTATTTCTTTTTAACATTAAATTTATGCATTATAAATTTAAAATTCAATTTTTCAGCAAGTTACTTTCAATGTTTTTGCAATGTTTCTATCACGTGTAATTAAACGCAAAGAACGATATCCACCGATCAAAATAGTTCGATGCAATTTTTCTATTTTACGACGGTACGATATTATTCTGTTTCTAAAATATTTTTACCTAAATCATAATAATAATTGTCATATATTTAGCTTTCTAAGGTGATAATAAATAGTTTTCTTAATAGACCTAACCGTATCAATTAAGATTCAGAAAAGTGTCTATAAGACCATATGTTTAAAAAATAAATTTTTAAACTTATATTTTACAAATAAAAATGATTAAATAAATAATTTCAAACGTTTTAATATTAGTCGTATTAATATACTGGAACGGGTCTGGTGCTATTCAAGATGAATACCGGACGGTACAAATAAAATCACACAATATTTTACAACACATAACAAATTAATTGATACACAATTATTGTTGATAATTTCCTTCTAACGTATTGCTGTTTCACATACTTGTTATATATTAGGTCTTGTTATCATAGATATACTTATATTGGAACTTATTTTGTTACTCTTGACTAATTTCTAACCCTATTATATTACATTTTCAAATTGAGTTTTTGTTTATTTAATAGGTGTATGCATAACAAGTTCTGAAAATAAACATTAAGAATACAAAAAGATACCTTTTTTAAAATAAGTTCCTTTTAATGGGTTACAGTTTAAATACCATTAAAATAAGGCTCGTCATTCTCTTTACCAGCTCGGGCTCTTTACTGCAATAAACTCTCTGACAAGCCATTTGCGGTTGAAAAGTGTTTTTACAAATTAATCAAAGGACGGCTCCACTTCCTGGTATGCTATTAACTGTGGATAGCTGCCTTTATCCACTTTAAAAGCTATCTTAGTGACTTTATGATGTATTGTTATTTGTATTTGATGCATTATCGCATTGAGTGGCGTAGGGATTGCTACGCCGGCATATAACGCTAAGGATTTAAGTTCGATCTACGGTCGGACAACATTTAAACGATGAACGTCTTTGTAACCTAGAGAATTCCAGTAGTCTAGGGCAACACAAGTTATAAACTTTAATGGTAAATTATGAATGAAGAATATCAATCTTCCCAATTACTTTTAAGTTTTTTGTATATATTACTAATATTTCAGTTTATACGGTGTATTGTTTATTTAATGTTAAATTGTCTTTGTCTTGTATAAATATCCATATGATGGTCGTAACCTGGCATAAGCTCCTTAAAGTCTGGAGGAGCGTAATTTCTCTCCCGGGCATTGCCTCACAGGGGCAAGGCTGATCCTGATTGCGTTCCCTTGGAGATCTTGGTGTGTTCTACGTAGTGCCGTGGAAGGTAATCGTGGGGTGCGGCAAAGATCCCGCATAACCGGGTGTCTTTTCTAAGACATTAATAAATATACCTTAATATATATGTTATAATTTTTAATCTGCGAGAACCAGTATGTCCATATTAATTAGTTGATCTTACCACACTCTTTAAATTAAAAGACTGATTCCACCCATTAGAAAAAATAACTATTATTAGGAGACCACGGGAAGTTCTACCATATTTAATTAAAATCATTGTTTTTCTAGTCGCTGGTTCCAATTTTCATCTAAATCGTAATCACGCTGGAATAGTTTCGACCTCACGAGAATCTTGAATAGGTCCGTAACTAGTTGGTCTAACAAAAGTTCTATTTTGAAGACCATTATAATAATTCTCTTTATTATTTCTACGAACTCGGGGTTTTTACTTAAACAAACTTTCTGAAGCTATTTGCGGTCGCAAAGTGTTTTTACAAATGAATCAAAGGACCGGCATTGCTTTCTGCTCTCCCATTAAATACAATTTTGACTTACACATTTTTATTTCATTGTAAATAAATTCCTAACTTCTTAAATAAGAAAGGGAATATAATTTACCAAGTTAATCATTTATCGTTGACAATTACACGTACATACTTCTTTTTTTACTTACGTAAAATGTGTGAACTTTTGAACGATATTTTTTCTTATAGTAATATTCAACTTAAAACCTATAAAATTATATACTACAAGTGCACATGTATAAATTATTTATATTCATTTATTGACTTGTTAGGTCTTTGATATATGGTTTTTATTGTCTTTTACATTTCAAATTTTTCATTTTCCACTTTTGAAACATTTCTGCCCTCGATAGCTAAAAAGACAATTCTAAGATTTTTTTCTAAATGTAAGTTATATTATTTTATGCTATCATGAAGTTATGATAATCATCAATTTGAATATTCTACGTGAAAGTATTTGTAAGCGAACGATTTTCCGTTTGATTCTTTTAAACATTCTGACTAAAATCTAATAAGTTAGATGTGCATTTTGAACTATTGGGGCCATATTTATACCAAATCATTCGAAAAATAAAGTGACAATATTTCCACAAATCGAGATAGCCGGTTGAAATAAGGGTCCCAAATCAAATAAACACTATTAGGTGATTG
>MOOZ01000575.1:80886-100259 GCA_002930495.1 Cecropterus lyciades | reverse complement strand
CCCCTATTCTATATGAAGTTGCTTACAGACGTCCATGGGTGGCAGTAACCACTTATCATCGGGTGCTGCATGCTCGTTTGCTTCTTGTATCTGATAAAAAAATAACAAATCGCCATACAAGTCAACTTGTAAAAATTAAAATTTCCATTCAACTAAACGTTGCGTACAAACGAAACACCGCAGTGTAAATATATGAGCGAAAGCTTTTAGTTTGGGGCTTTGTTTACAACAATCGCTGAAGATAAAGAGGATCTGGGGTTAGTTTCAAGGTACATTGTTCGCTAATGCACCGTCAGTCCTACTTTCTTGACTTAAGGTCATTAAACACTAGGCCAGCCGTTTTCTATTCGTGTTCCTTCCAATTTGTTTACTCGCTTTGTTGTTAAAACGGACATTGACGGGTTAATTCGGAAAGTATATCGATACCTACATTCTTGTTGTTTGACCTAACTAAATGTAATTTGCTAATAGGTATTCTAAAGGTTTCATTCGTTTACAAAATGAGTTAGGTTCTAACAAATGAATGTTCGTGGAAATAAATTAGGTGGCTCCTAAATTGTGTATAATGTGTGGTGACAATGGTACCTATTTCGCCCAAATATCAGCGAAGGCGTGATTTAGAAAGGATGTTACGTCATTTGAAGTTGATTATGTATTTCCAGAGGCAGTAACCCGTTTTTAATAGACTTAGAGAAAGCAAGCATTATTACAAGGTTACTACAAAAACAATTTATAGGTATTTTACTTTATTTTACTTAATTGTGTTACTTAATTATGTTATCATCAGGTAAATGTATAAGAAAATACAACACATACACTATTAATTCAGCGATTCCTAAATGGTGGTACGCGGAACCCTGAGTTTCCGTGGATACGTCTCAGGGGTACCACGTTCTGTGTGAGATTCTATTAAAACGTCCATGAAAGATTCATAAACACTATGCTATCATAAAAAATGCGTTAAAAAACATTCTTCACATTAAATATTTGTTACATAATAATAATTATTTTTCATTTATAACTTGTTATTTCTTTGAGTTGTAACATGAAAATATTCAAACTATAAGGAATCTATTACTTATCGGAGTAGCCAATTAGGGTGCCGTCAAAAAAGTATAATCAATTAGGGTTCCGAGTAAAATTGGGAACTTCTGTATTAATCCACTGTTCATCTTATTATCAGCAATATTGTTTCCATGCTCAGCACACCCACATGACAGTAATTTGTTAAGGACTTTTATAGGCGTTTACGTTCAGTACCAAAAACAATATACGTTGCAACGCTTGTTAGCGCCACCTGCGACGCCGTAACGACCAACTTGCATGAAAATCTAATTTTTACATAACGGCTTTCCATAAATAGTAGGTACTCCCTTAAACATGACACCAGCTGGAAGTCGTTTATGTCATTTTGTTTTTCTCTAAATATGTGATTAAATTAAGGTTGCGATTTAATAAAACAGCAGTATTTTTTAATAATTTTAATATTTAATATTTAATTTAATAAAAGTAGCAAACGAGCATGCAGGTTACCTGATGGTAAGTGGCTCCTGCCGCCTATTGATATCTGTAATCAACTTCAGACAAGATCAGAGTCATACCTGAGGTCCACAAGTACGTTGCTACTCCTGCGGATTAAGACTGATCGCCTCGAATAATTATATCTTCTTTATCACATCCTTCAGATCAAAACACAACAGCGCTCAACACTGCTACTTTTATTAGGCAGAAAAAGGTGTGGCGATAGTGCTTTCTAAGTAGAACCACTATAGAGATGATAAGCCTGAAATACAAATAACAATGTGGCTTGACTGTGACCGCGTGTCATCAGAATCAAAGGGTCATTAAACATTCATTTAAAGAAAAAAACGCTTGGGTCAGAGTCAGCGTTATGCGTTGAAAACAAATATCTGTATCCTTTTTTATAAGATCAAGAAATTTCGCTGCATATCGTAGCTCAATCCATCCTTCAGGTCTTTAAGGTCCAATGCTGGGAATAGGCCTCTCCTGATGGGGACTTTTGTTGATAGTCAACGCGGCTAGATTGCGTTGACCGCAATGGATGTTATTGTTATCAAAGAAAAAGTTGCTGCCCATCTTCTGGAGTTTGTCTTTTAATCGCCTCCTACGACATGCACCGGAATGATGGGTGCATTGCTATTCAAGACAAAGCCCCCCCGACAATCTACACCTCACAGACGTATATTACATTATAACCAATTCGAATAGGGTAGTCTATATTTTAAAGTTGCGTTTTAGCATTAAGCTCGCTTATCATATTCTTTAAATTTTAACATAGCAGTATTTACTCTACTTCAGATGTAAATAGGAATGCCAATGAAGTATACGTTATCAAAGTAACTTAATAAACTTAAAAATAGCATTTTTAATTTGCAAAATGAAATTGTCTAGTGTCCACACACACTTAAATAAATAACAAAATAGTGGTGAAAACTATAAAAGCCTAACTTATTCATTCAAGTTTCAAAACTGAAAAATGGAATTTGTTAAACGTAAGAGTTTTAAGAGATCTAACTTTTATGACGGCGGAAAGGAAGTTTTCAAGCGGATGCAAAGACAGTCGCGAAAATGTTCAGGAAAAGATTTTGTTCAAATCAGTAGGTACATGATGTAAAAGAAAATCACCCGTAAATGTCTGTCTTGTAAATCGAAATTCAATAAAGTTGTAGAAGATTAAATAAAGAACCTTTTGTGATTCGACTGACAAAAATATTTCTGTGTTAAGGGGGTGATGTGTAGGTACTGCTCTGTTATGGTTTGAGGGATGTAATAAGGGAGAGGCAAGAGAAATTGTAACGTTATCAGCAATAGCAAAGCACGTGTGGTTGACCTATCAACTGTTTATATTTTCATAAACGGTAACCATTAACAATCATGTGATGCTAATGATAAGTTTAAACGGTGGTTCTGTTGACGGTCTCTGTGGTTCGACTCCGAAAGCACCACCGAATAACAGTGTAGTACACTGCTATTTTCTGGTACGAAGGGTGTAGAGCATTCGGAGGGTGTTTGAAGAGAGACATACTTACCAGTGGCGTTCCAATTTATTCCTCAGGTGTAGCAACGCATCTATAGTTAACTTCGGGTAAGACTGATTTTATCTGGGCTTGATTACAAATATCCAAGGGCGGTTGTGGCCACTTAGAAACAGGTGGACTGCATGCTCGTTTGCTACTTCCATCTTACGTTTGTCCTTCAGTGATAACAATATGCAAGTGTATGGAATATCCATACACTTGCATATTGTTATCACTTTTAAGGACAAAGGTGATCGCCCCATATGTAAGCCGGCATCCGCGGAATCTTTCTACCAAGACGCTGAACTAGAAATAGGCCTACAATTACGCTACTTTTATTTTTTTAAAGCAGTAATCTGTATCTATAAATATTATTTCTAACGTGGAGCAAGTCTTGCGTTTCGGTGGAGGGATGTGGTTGCCAGCTCACTTACATATAAGGCGACCTTAGTTCTCGTGAGTAGCAGCGCATCCGTCATCTACTTCAGGTAGAACCCCAGTTCTATATGAAGTAGCCATGTATGAAGATATTCATGGGCGGCAGTAGCCTCTTAACATCAGGTGGACTGCACGCACGATTGCTATTTTAACCTGAAATAAAAATCTAAACAAGGGTAATTTCAGTGTAATACAAAACAAAGAAATCACCATATTAAAATTAGTTTCAATCAATTTGGTGCATAATGGCCTGCGAAGTTTTATCGTTCTAATAGGACTAACACCATGTTATTATGGAAATTGTTCAGAAACTCGATTCGCATGTCGACGTTGTTTAATTCCGAGTTCTGTTTCAATCGATGCATGAAGGTACGAGTATTTAAACTCCACTTTGCATTTTCTCTTGTGAGCTTAATTGCAGTATTTTCGTTTTACTGCTGTTTCCTGTTTAGTGCTTCTAGCACTAATGAAAACTCTGATATGTGTTGCACGCATTCCGCTTTTCCTAACGTTTGTTTATGTGATAATAATTGTAATTATAATTTAATTAAAGACTTTTCTAACTTACTACACTCTAAACTAAAACATAAACAAATAACGGAATTAATGTTTACAAAGTTCTTGAAATATGACGGTTATATTTTGTGATTTTGTTTTACTGATAGAAAACTGTGTAATCGAATCGATCTTAATTGTAAAGAATTGATTGAAACAAAATTGCAGCACGATATAACTCTTATATCTCAGAAAGTTATTTATTTTGGAAACATTTATCATATATGTTAGATATTCGATGAAAACCTTTTTTGGATTTGTACAGAATACTTACTTTATTATTTAGTGACCAAATACTATGTAGGGAATATATGATAAACAAATGTTTTAAAAAGCTTGATATAAGCCTTTTTCACACGTTTAGGACGCTACAATACCTATACGGGTTTCAACAATCCATCTTTTATTACTCTAGAATTGTAAAAATGAAATAAACCAATAAACTCGTGTTCAATGCAGCGGCTACCATGCAGTGGAGGAATATCTGCATTTTACATTTGCGCCGATATCCACTTTTCGCGTGGGTAATATTTTAGAACTTTGTGCATGATTGGTTGTAAATATTTTCGACACGTTTTTTTCGATTACGATTACGATTCGTTGTTATTCTAAATGATTAAACCACTAACACATAATAATTTAATATTAACAAGGATGCCGTACGCTACATATAGAGCTCACTATAACAATATTATATTTTTATAGTGAGGTCTACATTTTGGCCCATAGAAGCCTTCCCAAAAACTCATACTATTTTACATCAATATTGATATCTTCTTATCACAAAAGGAACATATTTTAACATAATAAAAAAAACTGATCATAATTTATAAATAACCTTATCTAATATTGTTCATTCTTACTTACTTTACAAATTGTTCCACTGGATAACGTAACGTATTTAATAGGTAGGTACTTATATTTTTATTATTATAGTCCTTTATTATAGAGTACCTATAACAATACAAGTTAGTGTATACATAATACACTATTCTAACAACGAGCGATGTCCCTTATCTTGTTATCTTGGCTGAGGTATCTACCCGTTCTTCGCTACGGGCACCAAAATACTCGCCATCTTTAAATAGTGCAAAGTATCGAAACCATCGAAGTAACCTATAAATGGACCAGGTAACTATGCTATATCGCTGCAAAATTTCATGTAAATCGATCCAGTCGTTCTTGCGTTATTGAGTAACAAACAGACATACTCCATCTCATTTTTATACATTAGTATAGGACTACAAATTTCTGGTATAAAGCAGGTAGCGCTAACTACCGGCAATGCAAGGAAGCTGCTGACACTCGACGACTCGAGACGTATCCCGCACCTAGCGTAGCGTGATACTCATGTAACGCTTCGTTGGCACTCGACACGTAAAGTATCTGGATAGCATACAGTAGAAATATTTAATAGTAAAATACGACGAAATTCGTTGTACATTTTTATTGAAGCAAAACTGAAAACTATAACATTATTGAGCTTACAAAATGTATATATTGATACAAATAATAATATATAATTAATACAGGCTATGAAGCTAGTGAAAATGCTTCAGATGTAAAAAGGCCAAATAAGGAAAGAGTCAAAGCATCTATGGAAATGATATTTAGTAATAACGAATCAATAATTTATCATGACATTTGCTTATTATTTTTATTTATTCACTTCTGAAGGAATATCGAGAATAGGAACGATCAGTCAATATATAATAACGGAATTTTTTACGCCTATTATTTTATGTAAATATGATGATGAATCGCTTATAATAAACAGTAAAGGTTTTCTAAAGGTATTTATGTTCTACGTACATCTTAACAAGTTCCTTTAAGGAACATTATTGATTAAAGTATCCTACACACTGGCGGGATCCCCGGAATGAAAAGCTTTGTTGAAAGGCGGGTCACTATTATGATAATGTAAGGATCGCTATTATATAAAAACAGATTTTTATCATGATACGCATAATATTTACTCTTTTGGTGTGGATAACAGGGAGCTTTTCGGGTGTTTTTAAATCTCGTCCTTACGCCTGAGGCAAACTGTTAGAAATTTGTTGGACGACTAAATAAAATTTAATAGCATTTTTATGTAAATCCCTCTAAGTTTTAAACGTCGTATATTATTTTATGGTTTAACAGTAATATCCTCTTACACCTTTATCTATTATATTATAGATTTATATACCCAGGGCAGTGCTTCCAGTTGCACTGTAATTACAGTAGATCTACTGTATTTTAACTTTTGTACTGTATAATGTAATGACCCATTACAGTATACAGTAAAATTTTATTTAATGATGATCGAGGAATGACCTGATATATTTTTTCGTCGAGCAAAATATTGTTTAAAATGTCATCTTCTGTAATTTTATACAAAATTGCAACTTTCAGTAGAAAATACTGTAATCTTATAATTACGATTCGGAATGACTGACCCAGTGTATGTGACGCTACGTATGATAGGCCGATTTACTTGTAAGATGCGGTCCAAGAAAGTCTTAAAATAGCTTAATTTTGTCAGTTTATGTTAGACGAACTGGTTACATCTGTCTTTATCAACCATAGACATTTGTAACCAGATTGTAAACATAATCGTACCCAATATAAAATATAAAAATACAACATTATTAGTAAATTGGTAATCGAAGGTGGTAGAACTCTTTGTGGTTCGACTCCGGTAGCACCACCGCCACACATATTTCTGCCTAATAACATCAGTGTTATGCGCTGTTGTGTTCTGGTCTTAAGGGTGTGGTAAGGGAGAGATACTTCTCCGAGGCATTCCATCTTAGTCCTCATGCGTTGCTAACGCATCTGTGGCTAACCTTAGATGAGACTTTTATCTTACTTAGGGTTAATTACAGATTTCCATGGGCGGCAGTAGTCACCTACCATCAGGTGGTCTGCGTGCTCGTTTGCTACTTTCATACTATAAAAAAAAATCTAAAAGTTTTTCATACCTTGTTTATAGGTTTAATTATCACGTAATTTTCTCTAAAATCTAAACGAGGATAGATACACGCAAATAAAATAGCACCGTCACTGAAACTGTTAATAAAGTTACCGTAGCGTAGTAAGATTTAAAGTAAGTCCTAATGAACAAAATTTTCAGCGTAACATAAAATTTCTGACTAAACATTTTTTCGGTGCCGAGACCCTCATCAGATCATATCTAGGGAAAGCTGCAATGCTCTCAAATTTCGTTCGGACTGTTTCCATAATACTATGTGTGTTAATCGAGAAGATTGCTTAAGTAACTGCTGGACATTTTAATAGAAATTATTTTATAGTCTATATAATTACATTTTTAGCCATATTTGGCTAAGGATTTCTAGAGTTTAGACAATTTTAATGTTGTGGCTTTACTCTCGTGCACTCCTTTGCATTTTAATTCCTGTTTTAAAGATATTTTTAACCGACTTTCAAAAAGGAGGAGGTTCTCAATTCGACTGTATATTTTTTTAATGTTTCGTATATCGAAATTTGTGGATATGATGAATCGATTTTTACATTTTTTTATTTGAAAGGTGATGCTTACCGTTGGGTCCTATTTTAATTTGATTCAGTTTTTACAAGGGCATTCATGAGAAAAACGTATAAGTCTTAAATTTGCATTAAATATGTGTGTAACAAATGGACGAAAAACTCAGCTTCTACCGATCGGATTCTCATGAAACTTAAGTGAACATTAGGCATCTAGGATGACATAATTTAATGAAAAATATGCCCTACTCATCGATTCTGATGATGTAGGTGTACTGATAGCCAAAACCAAAAAAGTAAGCTATTTGGTGCTTACGAATATATAATAAAATTACTAAGCCGAGACATACTATGAAATATTTGACCTTCAACTCCTCAACCCTGACGATGCAGGGATACTTGGAACCTAGACCATAGAAGTAAGCCATTTGGTGCTTACGTATATGCAGTCAAATTAATATGCAGTGATATAAGATAAAAAAAATTCTCTTCAACTCCTCAAACCTGATGATGCAGAGTACTGCAAGCCTAAGTGACAAGAGTTAGCCATTAGGTGCTTACGGATATGTAATAAGATTGATAAGCAGAGACTGCGATGAAAAAATTGACCTTCAACTCCTCAATCCTGATAATGTAGGGGTACTGCAGGCCTAAACCATAAATGCTGGCCACTTGGTGCTTACGAATATATGTACAATACAATTGTTAAGCAGAGATATGAGACGTCAAATTGGACCTTCAATTCTTGAACCCTGATGATGCAGGGGTATTTAGAATCTAGACCATAGAAGTTAGACATTTGGTGCTTACGTTTATGCAGTAAGACTACTATGCAGAGATATAAGATGAAAATTTTGACCTTCAATTCCTCAAACCTGATGATGCAGGGTACTGTAAGCCTAATTTATAGCTTAGGATTAGGTTGAGGCATAGTAATAGAAAGCATAAAACGTGTGATAGTGGAATTTACGTTTGTTTTTATGTTTAAATTTATGCTTTCGTGTAATTTTTATATTTACGAAGAAAAATTAGTGATATTATGTGAAGACAAATAGTGAAGTAACATAACAAAAAGCGTGAAAAAAGAATTAACAAAAAATAGAAACCGACTTCTATACCACAAAAAAGTGAAAAAATAATTAAAATATATGTTGGTTTCTTACATACACAGTATATAGTACATATGTAGTTCGGAAGTCGGCGCTTATATACTTGTAGGACAAAGATTCGTCGTTGTAATCTTACAAAATATGTTGAGCGCCGATTTCGGGACTATGTACTATGTACTGTGTATGTAAGAAACCAACATATATTTAAATTATTTTTTTTGCTTTTTTGTGGTATAGAAGTCAGTTTCTATATTCTGTAAAAAATTTTTTTGATTAAAAATATGTTTCTCTTAGTTAAGATCGATATAAGAGTAAAATATAGATCAATGTAGCAGTTTCTACATGATATGCTCGTATTGTTACCACTTGCAATAATTGTAGTGAATTAATACTTTGATTAGATATAAAACTATTTGTAACTGGCTCAAACCGATTACATGTTACTATATCTGGGTCCGAAATCCTTTATAATGGTAAACTACTTTGATCGTATATAATAAGGACTTCCATTCTACATCGATTTGATTGAGGTAAAATTTTATGAGCAGCCGTGTCCACTTAGTATCCAGAACACTCACCAACAATAAGCTTTTTCCAGCCTGTCTAGCCTAGCCTACCCACTCTTGATGCCGGCTTACATTTTTTTTTATAGTATGAAAGTAGCAAACGAGCCTGCATCCCACCTGATGGTAAATGGCTACTGCCGCCCATCGACATCTGTAAGCAACCCTAGGTAAGATCAAAGTATCACCTAAGGTTAGTCATAGATGCGTTGCTACCACTGAGGACTAAGATGGAATGAATGAAAAGTATGTTTCCCTTAGAACACCCTTGAGACCAGAATACAACAGCGGATAACACTGCTGTTATTAGGCAGAAATAGGTGAGGCGGTGGTGCTTTCGGAGTCGAACCACAAACAGTTCTACCACCTTCAAATACATATTAATTACATATTAAGAGGCGAACATCTTACTCCTCAGGAGTGGCAAATCATCTGATCAGCACAGGTATTTCCTGTTTTACATACATTTGGTCACAAATATCTATGGATGGTAGTAACTATTTAAAATCAGGCACTACATAACCTCGTTTACTTTAATTAAGTCTTTAAAAAATGGCCCGCATACTTCATTTCCAAAAAAAGGACATTAATACTTCGTGTTATAATTTATTGTAAATAACTTCCCGATATTACTGTTTATAAATAGGTTTCGTTACCACTGACTATAAGTATCACAAATTAAGACCTTGCTGTAATTTACGTAAGGAGTCTCAGCGGAACGAGAGCTGCGACAAACGACCAAATTATATTTGGAGCGCGACTCGCTAAAAACCATTTAAGAGAACTCGGACCTCCACTGGTTTAATTTTTTCTACGCTATTACTCATCGCTTTTAAATTTATATAAACGCTCTTAAGCTGAATTAAGAGCAAAATAAGAGCAGTGATATTCAAGTGATTCAATTCTCTGCATGAATCTCTGATTTTTAAAAGATTAGTACGTAAAAGCAATTTCTTTGAGAGTGAAGAAAAAGATCTGATAAAGTAAGTGTTATACTTTTTTTCGACGACGTTGTGGAGCGGTCATCATACCAGTCCGACACGCAGTAAGTCCCGGGTTCGATTCTCGGAAAGACAGATGATATAATGAATTTAGAATTCGTTACTGGGTCTGGGTATTTGTGTATTCGTCTTCGTGTCCATGTCACTTATGATACAAGAAAATCCTAGCTTTGTGTATAGATAAGGTACTCATAGACATGTTGTCGAAGAAACCAGAATAAGAGATAAAGACCTAAGTCTACACAGGTAACACGCTTACACGCAAGTAAGGTAAGGCAGCAATTCTACGATGATTAAGATTAAAACCAGAGTATTACTTATTTATACTATTACAGAGTATTACTTTTGTCATTGATAGAACTTACGTTTTGTTTAATATACTCTTGCTCTTTGAATGTTTCCTTTGTTCAAGAAGCGTACGATAAAACTTTTCTATTAACGGCTAGTTAATGAAAATGTTTGCAAGCGAGTCGTATTGAATATTTATGATTTGTACCAAATTGAAACTTGAATTTTGTGGTTTTGTTTAAAGTGGTTCTGATTTAGACATTATATTTTCAGTTAATTTAAAAAGAAGTAAAGGAATAATATATTATATAATGCATTTTTTTTAAATCGGTAATTTTTATAATTATGACGCTTAACGCTTTCCACGCTCTCAGTACTACAGTAGAATACCCTGTTAAGTGTCATGGATACACATAAAAACAAATACATAAATACACAGACCTAAAATATAAATTTAAATTCATCACTTAGATATTTCTCTGGCTAGGAATCGAACCCGAAACCCATAGCGTGTCTGACCGGTTAGTGACCGCTCCGTCACGTGGAACGTCATTGTTGACATATCTCCAAAGAATAAAAACAGACTGAGAATATTTTTTTACAATTTAATGGAGCAGGCAGATTATCTGGCGATTTGAGTAAATCTTGTTCATGTTCACTTTATTACAAGATTTGTAAAAACAATCTGAGAAAGTGTAATTTCGACACTTAATACTTTCGACACATATATACACTTACATAAAAGCTTAAATAACATTTTTTGCTGATAATTGAAAACAAACAATCCTAAGCCGAGAAAAATCTACGGCCGCTTTTGTAAGCCAAACATTATTTTAATTAAATTTTGCCACCTACGCGCCCTTATTTCCAGGTAAACAATATTTATTTAACTTTTAAAAGCTAAGCAGTATGATCAACAATTTTAACCTACTTACAAGCAATTTTAACTTACACTTCATTGATAAGTTAAAGTCGCAGACAATTACAATGGAAAGCTTAAAGCTGCATGTAATATATTAAAAACAATATATATTTTTTATAAAATTTAATCATTAATTAATTAATATTAATTCATATTAAGTGGTGGCAATAGACATTTGCAATTAAGGATTGGAGACTTACCTGACGTGACTTATTATTTTTACCATACTTATACCTCCCCGTCTTACAACCGTATGTGACCACACATACCGCCGTCCATCCTGAGGTCGCTTGGTTGGACGGTTTGAGCTTTCACTTTTGGCGCCCGCAACCCCGGAAGCCCCTTATAGTCGCCTCTTAAGGCAGGCAGGATATTTCTGATCCCAGGACTACAGAGATGGCGTTTCTGACCATGGTATTTAATCTTCGATCGGAATTCCTCGTGAAAGCGTAGCATTTAACACAGTAGAATTTAACACTCATATTATATTCTTAGGTTTCACGGGGACCTTTTTTTGTATGTAGCAGTTATAAATGTTTCACTAAAGATTCAAAAAGGTATCTCTAGTTAAAGTATCTAGATAATCGCATGACTTTAATACTATATGTAATTAATAAAGTTCATTCCCTCGTACATCACCGTGTATCGTAATCACTATTCAAATAAAGAGACACTGATTTAATAATTGGGTGGAATCCATGGAACTTTCCTCTCGATATTTACATTTAGAATACGAACAACAGATCGCAAGTAAACAAAACGTTATAGGTACAAATTAAATAAAGGTTTGGTCTGGTTAACGGCAGGGTTTTTTGTTTTGTTCTCTGGAACGTAAATAAAATTCTGTGATTTGTATTATTTTTCGACGAGGACTTAGTAAATAATATAATTTGTAACGAAATATTTTGGATCCAACAGTATTTACAATCTGAAGAACTCTAGTTATGTTATATTTTTACTTTATTTAATGACACATTTCTATTCGACTCACCTTTCTGTTTAAAAATTAGACAGTAATTTCTAGTAAGAAAAAAATCTTTATATATATATTGACATAGTCTGAAAACGTACTTACAAGCATTCTTTTTTACTTTGTAGCTATTAACGAGCTTTAGTTTTATTTATTAAATCATTAATGGTGGTCCAATTTTGACTACTGGGCGAGAATAGCAGATATTTATCACTAGGCAAAAAGAGAGCTGAGTTGTTCCTGAATATATTGTATTCACTTATATTTTTATTTCGCTGCATCAGAACGAAGGGTGTATGTAGGTATATATGAGATACATATAAGGGGTCCTTGGATTTACTTCAATAGGAGTGTTGAAATAAAGTGGCATGTGAAAATAGAAAATGTAGGAGAAGGGACTATTTATTTTATCATAAAAATATGGCAAGGTTAAAAAAAACTATCAGGATCACATTCATGACCGCGTGCACCACCTTATATGCAGTCAGGTTTTTACCCGACTGCGTCAGAAGGAGGGTAATGTTTTTTGAGCGTATGTATGTATGATTTGTTTGTATGCGCTACAGCCGAAACGGTTTGACGGATTGTGACATATGACATATCATTAGAATTGTCTCAGTTTAGAAAGTGGTAAAGGCTATATAAATTTAAAAAAGAAACAGCGCCCAGTAATAGAGGGTAAAGTGGGGAGGAGGGACGACTGTTTTTATTATTATGATTCAAACTCATATAAGCGATAATCAACAAAAAAATCGTTTTAAGCAGTCGGGTTTTTTGTTTTAATATTTTTAAAGATGTGTAGATTAACCACCTTATCTAACAAGGTACATTTCTAGATTAATCTTCAGTCATCGAGAGACTGCTTCCGGGTTACAAACCAGGTACATTTATAAACGAACTCTTGCTTTATATCGCCGTTTTTCCCAGAAGCAACAGGTGAATCGTGAATTTGTAAGCCCCAGAGGAATCTCAATCAGATACAGGAAAGAGTTGATACGATAGGGGTTGCGTAATACATTTGATGTTTACACGGAAAAATATATTGAAGGTAGAATTTATACACATTTCAACTAAATTATGTTATCAGTATTGAACAAAATAAATCCTTATGCTATATATAATAGATATGCTATGGATTTAATTAGTAACATTAATATGAATTATTTTTATATTTACTTCCAACAATACATAGACCTACACTAAATTATATGTCATTATATATTTATTTGGATACTCAACATACTTAACGTTATACCTTTGGCATCACTTTGGCTTGAAAATACATGATATCAATCTTAACAACTGTAACAATTTTAATGAAAACTTGCATATCCGAATTCACCCCATACGTATGAGTCGAACCGGATAGTCATTTTAAGTATCCGTCTGCATAAGAAGGAGGGTAATGTTTTTTTCAATTTTAATTTATTTGATGTTTATACTTAAACTGTAAATAATTTGAATATTTTGTTAAGTTGTTAAAATCTAAATGTTAAATTCACGCATTGAATTAACTAATTAGAGCATTATGACAACATGAGCACGAGCTAACTCTATAGCTTCAAGATGTGAGTGGAGTAACCATCTAAGACAAGAAGTACAGGATTTTCATTGATCAGGTATATGTTTGTGGCATATTGACGCTCGCATTCTGTAAAACAGTAATTATAAAGAGAAATAAAACAATTATCCACAATACATATATATCAATAGAAGTTAAACCAGCTAGACGCTATCACCTCGTCCGCCTGTTCCCATAGACACTATTTTAAAATTGTAATAACTAATTGTTTATGTTTACACTCATAGCTACAATTAATACATTTTTAGAAGGTTAAATATGTATTACTTTTTATCGTATTTTCATCTAGTTACGTTTATAAACTCACGGGTTAAGAAGTTATTTTCTTAGTTAATTGTAACCACACTGGATAAGCGATATCACGTATGTCTACAATAGTTCAAAAGATACAACTATAAGAGGAGAATGGAAACAGAAACTATCTGATTTTACCCATTATTCGTTTTCCCTCTATATTTCCCTACATAAGAAGCAAATTTTCTACTTTTTTTTAATTCCATGGTGGTGTTAAACATACGATGACTTAACCGCGTTAACAGTATCACCGGTTGTCCAAATACATATTTATATCAACGTCAACATAACTATACCTAATAATACCTATTAATAAAACAAAATATTGTAATTAAAAATGTTTGTGAAAAAGCTATTACCTAAATGTACTTGTTCTAAGACGCCTTCTATTCAGCAAACATTTGCTATCGGTAATAGGCACGACAAATTACTCCCACAATGGTTTATTCATTAAATAAATTAAATGAAGTTGACTAATACTCGTTAGTTGTGGTGACATCAAAACACACTCGATTTGGTACACGAGAACTCTCTAACGGCTTCAACGGACTAGCTACTTTTAGCACGATTCGCGTTTTGACGACTGCATCTATGGTGCCTTACATTCTGGGGGCTGGGCGCGGTCGCTCGCGGCATTCTAAACATGCTTTTGAAGGTGGTAGAACTGTTTGTGGATCCTCCCGAAGCACTACCGCCACACCTATTTCTGCGTAATAACAGCAGTGTTATGCGCTGCTGTGTTCTGGTCTGAAGGGTATGGTAAGGGAGACATACTTTTCCGAGGCATTCCATCTTAGTCCTCAGGGGTAACAACGCATTTGTGGCTAACCTTAGGTGAGACTTTGATCTTACCTAGGGTTGATTACAGATATCCATGGGCAGCAGTAGCCATTTGCCATCAAGTGGGCTGCATGCTCGTTTGCTACTTCCACTACAAAAATGCATTTTAGTCACAGCATGTATTGCCTGTTTTATGACCACAGTGCGTTTACGAATGCCGTACCTATCTATGGTGCAATAAAACGAGTGAACAGAGCGCCATTAATTATACTCTACATCGTACTTATCGACCTTATGGGAAGTGTAGTTTCATACTATTGCATACCAATTTAATCGACATAATCTTAATAAAGACTTACGTAGTGATGTATCACTGCATAATAACTTTAGGTAATATCTGCGGTTGATCGTTTTCCAAGAAGTGATTATCAAGGGCGCCAGTAATTGCGACAGGCGTTTCAATTCTACGGAGAGTTTGCTCGCTGCAGTTTTTGAAAAGCAGGCCTTCAGGCTAATCGTCGATCCTTAAAAGTAGCTAGTCTGTCGATGCCCTAATTTATTTACAGTGCTGTTTAAGCGGTGACGTAGATGAATGTTGAAGTGCGGTAATTTGGTGCTGTGATTCCGCATTTTAAGGTACCTACTCCAATCCACTTAATTATCGACGCCAAATAGGTTTTAACCGCACATGTATACCGAGAGATTTAGTACATGTATTGCCTCATTGCTTTCGGAATGAAAGGAAATCCCAACGCTGACAGGTTTATGTCGTGGCTATATATATGTATATATGTATATATGTATATATGTATATATATATATATATAAATAGGCTAAGACCCAGTTCAGTACCCGTTCCTCAGTACCTTCAGTACCAGTCCCTTTTGTTTTTCCAATCGTTTTATGTTAGGTAGTTATTGACGCAATTAAATATTATCCAAACTATATATATTATGAAAACGTAGAAGTTAGTTATTATGTATAGTTAGTCATTGTTGTTCTGAATTTTGAGTTGTGTGTGTCCATTATAACCAACCATGAATCCTAAGGAGAAACAACGGATCTGTGGACTATTTCAAAAAGAAAGAATAAATATATCGAAAAAAGAAAGAGTCCTGTCTTTCTTTTTTCGATTAAAGATTTCTTGGCAGCAGTGGCCAATTTTACTGATATTATAATTGTTGCTCTTTCACGCAAAGACTACTGGTCTAATTTCGTTGCTATTAGGCTCACAGACCGACCGGCTTATGACCTAGATTACCACATAAGAAACTCATTACCGTGGCAGACGTGACCGAAGCGGGGGAAACCGCGAGAATAAACTAGTTGTATAATCGTTTATATTTTTTAACCTAATGTAAAAAAAAACTTCTAAATTTATAACACAACCTCGAGTCAAGGTATAATACGTCACGATCAACAAAATCAATAGGCCTTAAAACCTAATTGCGACGTTTACAAAAACATTAAAAGCGAAACATTCATTAGCAGCAATCAGTCAAGCAGCTAAGCAGGGTTGCTACTTATCTAAATAAGATCGGTGACATGCGTGATGGATTCTAAGACCCTCGTCCGACGCGATTATACTTCCACTTCAAAATTAAACTGCGCCCTTGTAACGCAATCTGTTTGGTCTAGTCTATTTCATTAAAGGTCAAGGTGTTGTTAGGGTCAAATTTAAATGAAGCTTAGTATTATTGTATAGATAAAAGGGTAAAGTACAAGTTATCAGACATATTCTCTAGTACAATCTGTACTAAAATTATATTAAATATTATTACGATACCCTCGTGACTTATAATGTAATAAAAATGAAAATAATGACTTAAAATATAATAATTGTTTTGAATATTTAAAAAACTTGAAAAACTTATAGCAATTTAAAATAAAAGGTGAGAAGTTTAGAGACCACAAAAAAATTATTGTATGAAAACAAACTAAAGCCGAATAAAGTCTAACTCGGTTGAGCAAAAACTGTAAAAATAAATTATTAAAAAAAACACAGTGAGAAATATTAAGCACATAATACATACAATCACAAGATTTGCTGGTGCCATTTTTTTTAATATATAGCCTATGTCCCTCTGACAACTGAGACGACAATAATACAATCCGTCTAGCCGTTTGGGTTGTGGCGTGTGTCAAGGAAATGGACATATATTTATACAAACACTAGCAGAACCCGCGACTACGTTCACGCAGACTATAATTGTAGTCTATCAATCCATTGGAGGTTTGAGATCCACATAGGCTTTCCCTTATGATGGCGTTGTCAACAGTCACCGGGTCCTGTCATGAATGTTGGCACCAGCAGTGGGTGTTGATGCTATTTCACCTATTTTACATCATGGATACCGTTTTTATACGGGGGTGACAGAGGATATCTCTCCGTTACCCTCGTTACACTACTCCCGACTTACTTTGTATCCTAAGTGGCTAAGCCACTGGCACGCTTTTGTGTCTTTCCGCGGCCTGGCTGGTGTTGGACACCTTAAGAGAACTCAGAGGAGGTGAGTTCTTCAATCAGTTGTTTTTGATGAGGTAGATTAGATGTTATATCTTTCTTCTGCTCCTTGGACTCTTAAAACCCCCGTTGAGAGAATTTCAACTCCTATTTTAACTCGATCAGGGTTTTCAGAAAAACCTTTATAAGTTCTTGCCTCGCCTATTACATTACTTCTACCAATAGAGCCTTACATTAATTAGATGAGGAGTTAGTTTTTTTAAGGTTTCCCATTCGAGATCAAAAAATGGTTAGATTTACCAAAAATGGTGAAATACATGTTTCATAATATCAAACCATAAAGCCAAATACCAAATTTCATTGAGTTTGCATCAAAATTGACAGACTTCCGAAAAAACTGTCAACCCCTATTTAACCCTCTTAGGGGTTGATTTTTCAAAAACGGTGAAATAGATGTTTTATTATACCAAACCACAAAGCTAAATACTAAGTTTCATTGAGCTTGCATAAAAATTGACGTTTCATACAAACTTTCATCCGTTATTTAACCCTCTTAGGGGTGGAATATGTGAAAATCCGTTCTTAGCTGACGTCTACGTCATAAAATTAACCTTTTTTCAAAATTTCATGTCTCTACCTTCAGTAGTTTAGGTCAATTTGCTTTGGTCAATAGGTGAGTGATGGAGTGAGTGAGTGAATGAGCATCCTTTCGTTTTTATATATAGATTCATACACAGATACATACATACGCTCCTTCTGACGCAGTCGGGTAATAAAATATTTTTTTTCTTGCACCATAGAAAGTGTATAAAGAACAAGTGAGAGATAAACAAAATTACTTCCATTTTGGGTTACAATCCTTAGTGAACCAAGTTTTACGTTATGCAAATTAACTCCATCACGTTTCCTTTTTCAAGGCTCATGATATTGCAATTGTATATGAGAATCGTTTCAATTTCGTGAAATGTCGTGTGCAATATCAAGGTAAAGATAAAGATTAAGATTAAACACGACGGTGTCGTGACGCGTCTTTACGTAATTCGCTACATCGCGCTAATGACCCTCAATTCACCGGTAGCTCACTAATAGAAACATTTAACTCACTTTTTTGGCTATTTTAATTTTGAATAGAAAATGTATATACTTGACCGAAAGCTAAATCTAAAAGCTAAAATCTGATCTGACTGTATCTGATTAAAGAGATAGTCTACCGCCGTTGTCTATTTTAAATTTTCCATCTTAGGTGTCGATATTGTGTCGCGTGTATTTCGTTATATTAGATAGTGTAGCAACACATGGACTGCTTGCTTTTTTGATGGACTAATTTAATGATTTTCCATTAAATTTAAATCTATATATTAAAGATAAAAGTATGTGTAGTTAAAATGTATGCAATATCAGAATAACAACCTTTGCTAAGCCCGCATTCCTATACACAGCTCTTGTTTGATATGCATAGCAATATTTAAGTACGTATAAGTAATAACTGTACTAATTAAGATGAGGTTTTCACACGAGGATATGTACTTTACAAACTACATCTCAATGTAAACTATACATGGTTATAATATTTATCCTATGTCAAAAATAAAATATCATACAACACCGCTCTATCTCACATAATTAACCAGTTTCTACGGATTCAAAATATAAGCGAGGAACAGTTAGCGAATATATCATTAATTTGTAAAATATGAGAAGGGCATGTGGAACTAATAACACACTCGTGAAAGCATAATTTATTTTAGAAAGCTAATAACAAAGCCAGTCCCACCCCGTTAAATTATAGAACAAATTGCCTTCATGAAGACTATTTATAAACGTACAATAACGTAGATTATAATCACACCATTATTATTGTTTGTTTGCTTAACAAATGTAAA
>MOOZ01000575.1:24146-39114 GCA_002930495.1 Cecropterus lyciades | reverse complement strand
CAGCGTATGCCATGAACTGGCTGGAGACTCCCTTGAAGCACCGTCGACATCTACTTATATTTATGGAAATTATTAATCATCCCATTCAACCCTTAGCTGGAAATATAATTCCCTTATCAAATAGCACCTTTTTATCGGTACGTATAATTGTACAGATAAGTGAAGCCGACTTATAAGTTTTACTCTATGTCTATAGCACAATTTATTTTAGTCCGTTAGTTAGACATATTCTATTATTAGTAAGTGAAGTGGATGTTGGATTAAATATATGAAACAGTGATAATCTAGTGGTTGGAAACTTGAGCTCCCAATCTGGAGGTCCGATCGATTGTCTAATCTTAACTCAAATTTGAACTTATTCGAAGTAACTATATTTCGAATGAGTGTATTAAAAAATAAACATATTGAATAATTTGTTTTAACGCGAATAAACTTAGACACCTACAGACACCGACAGAGTACCTTTTTAGAAAGGAAAAAAATGTAGACGGTATTTGAAGTCTATCAAATTGCACTTGGCCAACCTGGTGAACTTTGGCTAAATCATTTGGGAAGAAACCAGTGCCCATCAGTGGAACATTAATGGGTTAAGAACGACGAAATGAGGATTATTATTGTAATGTAGAGCTTAGCTCCTTGCGTTTAACCCACAAAGGTCTGACAGGTGTATGCTTAATACTAGCTAGTATTTTAGTTATTTACATGGTATTTCATTGCTTTAAGTATAGCAGACCTTGCAAACATGCAAAAATCATAAACAAAACTAATAATGTATTAAATATTATGTAGTTAGGTTCATACATAATATCCAGAAAGGTATTTTTTAACTTTTATTTGTTATATGTGTACTAAGGTATTATTTATATAAATTATATTGCACCTGCATATTTAATACCTTTTTTATTATAATAACATGTAACATAATATATTTTATTTTAATTTTTAGATTGTGAAGAACTCGTATTCTTTCTACGCACTATTGAAGAATACAAACTTATGAATGATAAAATTCAAGAACTTGAAATTTATTGAACATTGCACCCTTTTTAACACCTTTCGCGTCTAATGTACTCGTATTTTAGATTCCTAGTAAAAAATAATTAATGGTATAACATCCACGTAGCTATTTTTTTAATATAATAAAACCTGTGTAAGTAGGATTTTCGTACCTTAGCAGTGCAAACACTATTGTGGGTATTAGACGGACGTGGAGACCAGGATAGTAAAAGTAGTAGAAATCGTTTTAAAAAAATTGTTCCCGGGACGCCCGACAGAAGTAATAACTTAAACTAATCTACGTTAAAATATTTAATATTATAATTGTTTAACTTGAGAAAAGCTGTCTGTCAATCGCACACTAAATACTGAATCAAATAAAAAGAGGAGAGAGAAGATACGAAAATACCGAAATACGGCTAGCGCTGAAGGTAAGATTGAGAGAGGACGAGCCTGCCTGTCGCTGCCGTATGCGTGTGAGAACGGGAAGGCAACCTGACTTTACCCTCCATAAGATAACTTGTTATGGTAAGATAAACAGCTATTAACACATCAATAAGAAATTATCTTTCAACAAAATACGTAAGGTGTGCGTCCTCTCCATCATAACCTATCGGTGCCGTAAACCAAAACATCGGCCACGGGCAAGTCGGACTCTCGCACAAACGGTTCCGTACCATTATCTATACATAATCGAATAATTTAGTTGTTGTTACCTTTTATAACAAATAAATACACTCTAATATAATTTTTATTCACATAGCCTAGAAGGATTACTTTTCTTACAAAAAAACTTAATATATTTTATTTCAATTTATCAACAAATATTTGCTTGAAACTGCCATCTCTTGGTGAAAGGTCCAACTACAAAGAATTCTCGATAAGTCCATCTCTCAGTCCCATGTTGAAATAATTTGACTGTATATTTCTTAGATAGTGCCATCTAACACTCTAACGTTGAAGTCACAAAATCACGCTTGTTGTATGGAGTCCCTCTTAAATATATAGTACCTGCATGACTGCGCAATATGCTCGCCGCCCTAACCGGCTTATGTTTTACTTATATTTGACCCAAACTGCACGGAGAAAAAATAATACTATAGATCGATTTACCTCCCCCAAAACTCGTTGCATACTGATTTTTATGAAAATCGAGCAATAACAATCATGTCATATGGGAGCCCCCCTTAAAAAAATATTTTATTTTGTTTTTAGTATTTGTTGTCATATCTGTAAAAATTTCAACTGCTTAGTCTATCTGTCTATATCGATACTATCCAAATTTTATCAAAACAATATTGTCGATTGAATCGATCGAATTAATACCATGTAAGATCATGTGTTTTTGCGTCACCGTTACCGTTCTCAAGTAGACTGTTTAGTTTGAACATCAATTTAATATTTATATTTTTATAATTATGACCTTAAAAGTTATATTTCATGCAAATTGTCAAAAAATATATATTTAATAGTTTACTTACAACTAATTATAAAATTATATAAAAAAATAATCACTTCCGCTTCTTAGTGTTGACAACCTAGCGACACTGACATTGATACTAGCTTCCTCCGGTTTAGTATTATGCCGCATCCGCACGCTTGCCAAGCCTCAACAAGCCATCACAAATTCAAACATGTGGATGGAGTTTGTGGCAAGTGGCAAGCGTGCGGACGCGGCAGTATACGTCCATGCGATAGCTACACAAAAGTGTGCCTATGCATTACTGTTGTCTGTAGTCATTTTACAATGTTTATTTGTCCGAAACGTAGCCTTACTTAGAATTTGTACAGCAAATTTGAATAAAAATAATTTTATTCAGGCATTTAAATCGTACTATAATTATTTGTGTATATATTGAAATATCGGTGCTTGGTTAGTATTGTATGACGTATCTTTCAGGTTTATTAAGCTATGTTATTTAAAATTATTAACATAATGTGAAGGGTCACTTCTTATGCTCATAAATATGTAGATCATATTAAATTGGTACATTCAAAAAGTTTAAGGTCAAATGTGAAATATACATACCTATAATATGCTTAAAGGTCATAATATGATAACGTATTAAAATACTTTTTTAATTTATGCCCCATGTAACCTCTATATGACCAATTCCTTACTTGCTTTATAATGAGCAAAATTAATTAATAATGTTCAGTATAAAGTAATAATAATTGTTACCTTTGCACATCTAACAACTAAAGTGAGAAATAAACTTCATTTATTTATTACCAAACTGCCCGAAATTTTAATATAATGACATAATATTTTTTATTTTGACAACACTTGTTCACATTCTGTCAGACTATCTCATCAAACTATAAAAACAAAAATTATATATTACATCTTTCACGCAATGTTTTAATCTTCGTTATCTTCAGTTTACAATTAATGGATGTACATAACTAGGCAATCGTAATTTTAAATGTCACTGAGTTCATAGACAAAGTACATCATAGACTATAGGTTAAATGGTTGACATCTAGGATGACGAACTGACAGGTTCATCAGTTTTGTGTTACTGTCACTGCGTTCGACTTCGAGTTGTCTGTGTTGTCTACTATCTGGGCTATCTGTCTTTTTACTGTATTTTTCAAAGAATAAGTGCGCCTGGTGTGTTGCATTTTAAATTTGAAGAGAATTTAAACCTTTCGAAAGATAACTATTTAAATTATGAAAATGTTAGTATACGTGATCGCTCTTTTAATAACAAATTTGTTCTACTGTAGCGTAGGACATCCTGTTACTGAGAAGGACGGGCCTCTTGCAAAGTCTTTACAGTTACTTGCGAATCATTGTGAAAATACATTTTTATCTACGCAAATTAAAAACAAACTCGACGCCTGCAACATCTTGGTGCCTGCTCAAGGGAAAACATTAGAATCGGAGTTAGAATGTTTCATATTCTACGACATAAACAGCCAGTTATGTGCCGCCTTCGCAAATTCCAAAGTTGACTTGAGTCAGAATTATGCTACAACGGTAGAAAATATTCAGAAAGTCGAAACGACATGTAATGCGTCGAAATATTGGAAATTCACGAAACTGGCCGACTACCCAATGTACAACATGTCTGAGATGGTGTTCAAAAATCCAGTAACGTGTCTCAAAGCTTGCGGAGTGGAGGACATACTAAGTGAAGACACTAATTTCTATTGCAAATACTACCAATGGGGATCCGAGTTACTGCTTCAAGCTAACCAAGCTGCAGTTCCATTGGCAGGCAGTTTGGGGAGTAGCGGGGTGGGCCCTGCCTTAGTAGAAACCTCATCTAAAACAGAGGACAAGGCAACAATTCCGATATCCACAAATAAAGTTGATGCACAAAACGTTCAACCCAAAGATGATCAGTCTCTAGATGATCAAGTTAAGGTTGAATTATCTAATCCAGAAACAGTCCAAAATAATTTAGCTAAACCTGCGCTATCCACTAATACTGGACAGTTGGTCCATGGAATTCTGGACAATAAATCACCTGATCCCCACAAAAGACCATCTGCTGGGAACTTGGATGAATCGTCACCTAAGGATGTGGTAGAAAAGCCTGAATTGGTAGAAGCACCACCTATAAAAGAAGCAGACAACAGCCAACTACTTGATTCAAATGATATTAATAAAACTGACTTGCAGAATCAGTCTAATCTAAATCAACAAAATATTCCTGATGAAGAGGACTTTGGTGAGATTTTAAATTTTATTTTTTTATAAATGATGATTCATGACAATATTCAATGCAAACAAACATGCAATCCACCTAATTGTTAGTAGACACTGCATAAATGGACATCTATTAACATCTTGCAATAACAAAGAGTCTTACTTGAGTAGGCCACAGGTGTAATTGCTCCCTAAATGGTACCAGTATACACATCTTTGATAACTATGTCTTTCATACTCCTACAAACTCAGAAAACACAAAAAAACACGCTTTCTACACTCAGCAGGATTTCGTCTTGTGTCATGTGCCATTGGTGCCATTGATACACAAAGAATAAACACCCAGACATAGAACAGAAATCTAAACTCAACATACAGATTTCTGTCTGGCTGAGGATCGAACCCGGGACCCACTGCATGTCAGACTGTTATGGTGACTCCACAATACAGGACATCAGACAAAGGAAGCAGCTCGTAAATCTGTGTTTATAAGGTGGAATAAGGTGTGGTAGTGTGTCTGACATCCATCGGACGATAGTGATTTTAATTTTCTTACCTTTCTTGTCTCTCATTTTGTTGTGCCATATATGGTATGAAATTAATAAATCAAAAAATATATGAAAATAAGAATTTACGACGATACAGTTTACAGTGATATGTTTTTCTTATAAGGTGGTCTAGAGAGAGTGTTGTAGTGGCACATCGTGGCTTTGTAGCTTCCAATCTTAGGTATGGGATCATTCACTGGGACAACTCTGTAGGTATAGAATCTTTATTTAAAATACAGAAAATATGCATATAAGCAAAATTTGGTATAAAACAGACATATAGTTACAAATCAATGTTTAATAAACTTAACATGTTAACTCTACCATCATTATATATATTAGAAGCCTGTTTGTTTGTATATTAACACCCTAATTTATTCCAAATTAAATACACCAAGCATCTACGTAAAACAAGAAATAAATTATACTAGTGCTCTATTACCACATCATACCAGTAAAACTAGTTTTTTCAGAAAAAGTATTTATGTAATGGGACCTATTTTATTTAATCACTTGCCTGACTAATTAAAAATATGAATTCAAAACAACAAAAAAAAAATGACATTACGTAAAGAGGAGGTCCCTCAAAAGTCAAATATCATATTCTCCCCTATACTGCTGACACGGCTGTATGAGAGGCTAGGAGGGAAAGAAGTCCTCATATAGTATAATAGGGTTCTACCACCTTTAATTTAATAATTTCAAATTTATTTTTATTTGTAATGAAATATATTTTAATTTTAGATACACAAGACGAGACTCTTCCGGATACATCTGGCAGTGAAGGAAATGGTTTAGAGTCAGATCCGAAGAATCCTAATGAAGAAAAACCCAAAACCCCTCCAAAGAATGTGGCATCTATTGTGTCAGCTCTTAATGTAGAAATGACACATAGAGGTAATTAATTATATAACATTTTTATTAATAAACTTGTTCATAATTTCACATTTAACTTGTAGCTAATAAAATTCTTCCCTAGAACAGAAATATCAATATGCAGTCTGCTGAGGAAAACTACTCTTTAAATCATAGGGAGACATACTTTTTCGAGACATTCCATCTTAGTCCTCAGGGGTAGCAACTCATCTGTGGGTAACCTTAGGTGAGATTTTGATCTTACCTAGGGTTGATTACAGATGTCCATGGGCGGCAGTAGCCACTTACCATCAGGTGGGCTGTATGCTTGTTTGCTACTTCCATACTATAAAAAAATCATGGTCTAAATATTTCTCTTACCGAGGAAACTGTTTTTACTGAACAGTTGGTCAGTATAGTATGATGTTGAAGAAATTTCGAAAGTTCTAAAGGCTCTTGGACATACAAATAATGTTTTCAATAGGGTCCATTCAATATTCGTCAAATGTTTGTTATATGACATTGACTTTGCATTACTTAGTATTATGCAGTAATGTAGTTGTCATTGAACTGATTGAATTTTATTCATTAACTAGCTGAACTAGCTGAGCCCCGCGGTTATACCTGCGTTTAATAAAAGTAACTTGACATATACGTGCGCATAGGGCGCGCACGATTTCTTAGGTTTTCTATTTTTTATGGGGAACCCTAATTAAATTTTCATTAAAATAGAAGTAGCCTAAGTTTTGCCTTAAGATATCAGCTATTCAACAGTGAAAGTCCCGTCAAAATCGGTTCAATGGTTTCAGAGATTAGCCAAAACAAACAGACAGACAGATAGATAAAAAGTTTAATAACTGGTGTTGTGTCACCAGTATCGTATATATTTCCATATGCATTTGGTAAAAAGCTGTTATTTTGATATTACAAACAGACATTACAATTTTATTTATATGTATAGATGTATAGATTATAAGTTGTACCACTGCAGTTTAATAATATTTAGGTATCAGTAATATTTTTATACTGTGAAGAATTTAAACCTTGTATTTCCATATTGTTAAAATATAAACTGTGAGGTACAATAGCCACTTATTGTAATCAATTATGGAACGATTGATGATGGATTGCTGAATCTTATCTATAAATTCCATAATTATGATATCTGACTACAATTAATAAGACGAGAGAAAATCGCCTTTATACATATAAAATTAATAATTTTTTAAAGATGCATTGATATAAATTTTCCCTGTGTAATACCTTTGTAATATTATGTAATACACCTTATAATTGTTAAATTATTCAATTTTTATTTCCGTTTATCATGTGATATAAAGGATGTATTAAATTTGTTCTTGCCTGATATATGGACTGTTTAAACAGCTGTGTATACAGTAGATGTGCTCAACTGCGTTCAAAGGCGATTACGAGGATCGATAAACATTTTCATTGAAATATTATTCAAATTCTTAAAAAAGATTGATATTTCATATTGTCTGAAATAAAGTGTGAATTCATTTACATATAGGTATATAAATTTTGGCTTGCCACGTCGGTTATTAAAAACAACTGTCCACTAGTTTTAAAGGTAAAGGAAATCATCGAAAGAAAATCTAATATTATAAAACATGTTTCAGAATTACGCACATTTTCAAAAACGAGGAGTCTGACCTACCATGGCCTTAATATTTTTTATCGTTAAAAGTCTATTCTCAGCACATAATGCTTTGATGATTAATATGACATTAACTATCTATCAATTTGTTAAGAGTTTTTAACAGATTAAGCCTAACAGTAAACCTTTTATGTCTCTGAGGGCTATTTTAGTTTTACTATGATATATGTCAGAAACTGAAAATCAGTTTTATTATTAATATTATTATTTATATACATGTAGTGTTATGCATATTGATTTTACTTGATGACAATTTCAATCAGAAGAAATGAAATTTACAATTTTTACAAATTTGTTACATGTACAATGATTTGCTTTTCTAGAATTCTACTCCAACACAATGCAAGATGGATTTGCTGAAGATGATGACCACTTCTTCTCAGTGTTCCTAACTGCCATCATTCTTGCAATAGTCCTGTATATATTGTACCACAATAAGAGCAAATTCAGGAAAGTGGTGAGTAATACTGTATATAAAAGATAGAAGAATCCTTTGTGCAATGACACCAGCATCAATATCTGTCTAATAATAGCAGTGTGGTGTCAGTTTTGAATAGCACTACTCCCTCTCTTTCCATAGATGTCGTAGAAAGCAACTAAGATGCGTAGCAGCTTCTTCCTGTGTAACATTAACACCTATTGCTGTGATCAACACGCTTGCCATGCTTGACTATTGGCAAAAAAGGGGGTTTTTGCCAATTTTGCTATTTTGCCAGGTTAGGCCTATTCGCAGCAGTCGACTTCACAGACTAACGGATGGGTGAAATTGCACTCTTAAAGCACTGCTGTATTTTAATTTGAAGGGTAAGGGCATTCAAGGGTAAGGGTATATGAGGCATTCAAAGTAGTTAGTTTGAAAATGGTAGAACACTTTGTGATTCGACTCCAGAAGTACCACCGCCACGCCTATTTCTGCCTAATAACAGCAGTGTTATGCGCTGCTGTGTTCTGATCTGAAGGGTGTGGTAAGGGAGACATACTTTTCCCAGGCATTCCACCTTAATCCTCAGTGGTAGCAACGCATCTGTGGCTAACCTTAGTTGAGACTTTGATCTTACCTAGGGTTGATTACAGATGTCCATGGGCAGCTGTAGCCACTTAACATCAGGTGGGCTGCGGGCTCGTTTGCCACTTCCATGCTATATAAAAAAAAAGTTTGTACTCGGGGTAGCAATGTCTCTATGGTCAATCTCAAGTAGGATTATAATATTATCCTAGATAATAAGATCAAAACTGTATATGAGCGGAAGTTTCATTTATCATTAAATGGAATGAATGTTGTGTACTTTAAGAAGAACTAAAATTAATACTAAGCAAAACTTATAGACAATGAAAATTTATTACATAATGCTAGCAGTGTGTTGAGTTCTTGCAATAGGTTTCGACCATTGATGATCATTGATGATGATTGGTGATCAGGTCATTGGTCATTGGTGGTCCAATTGAATACTATATGTAACAGGTGTGATTTTGTGACCTTATAAATAGTGATAGCACTTAAGAAAAAATTAAACTATTTTTCTTTCCAATTGCATATAAAAGTTTTAATGGAACTAACATGACTTGATAGTTAAAAGTTTTATTATGTCTAATTTTATACTACGGAAAACAGTATATTGTAAATGCATAAGATATATTATACACTGCACACATTTGCATAAGGCTTGATCAAAATTTGATAGCAGTTAGCCTGATGTTATCAAACTCTAAGTTCATATTAAATGCGTTGACTAAAATTATGTGTTAGAGACTTATTTTGGATTATGTAAGAAATTTCAAAAATTGTTATATGCTTCATATTGTTACCAGTTCAGCAGTTGAAATTTAAATAATAATAATAATTCATTAAGAATTGTACATGATAAAATCACTTTGAACACACAACTACTATATATGTAATTATCCACAGCCAAATATATATATGTGTGGTAGTGTGTTGTTTTTTTATACAATGACCATTAAGATTTCATTGTTATGTAAGAGGCCTCCACTTTATAAGCTTAGAGTTACAAAGGGTATGCAGTCCATCTGATGGTAAGTGACCAATGGCACTCAGGGATAACTATATAGAAAAGAAGCAGAAGCCTCAAACAATAATAATGAATTCTCTCATTTAGTACGCGAATGTAAATTTCTTAATAGTATATAATTATGTGGGTCACAGATTATTGCAAGTGTTTTCATAACATATTTCTAAAAAAACATTTTTATGTTAAATAACTCATCAAAAATCAATTTTCAGTTCTTGGGCCTGCTGGTAGAAGGACGGCAGTCTGGCAGACGTCGTAACAGTCGGGGCCACGAGTACCGTCGTCTTGATACCCTCGAACAAGCAATGAGCACAAACTCAGCTGCACCACCAAGCAAAATTATATACTGAAACCTATATAAAATTATTCCTAAGGACATTAATTAAGTCGCCTGAAGTCTGTATCTAATAGGAATATTCGTCTTGGAAATAATTTCAAAACAGCTTAAACTCTGTGTATTAAGTGTAGAGTATTGGATTGTATGTTTTGCAAGGAAAACTTATCTTAAATGATAAGTACTAAGCATTTCCTTTGTACAAACTAGTCAGTCATTAAATCATAATTCTTCTGGATACAATTATGCTGGTTCACTTTTTTATAATTTTGTGATATTCATAATATACATAACACAAACTAAGATATTTGTTGTCCTGATATTTTAAGAATATTGTTCAAAAAATGTTTATTGTGTCAAAGTACGAGTAAATCTAATTTGCCAATTTATTTTAACAGTGGGCGATAAGTACAATAATAGTTATAATTAATTATTATTAACTACAAAATAATTATTAAACGTTTCATCTGTGATTGAAACTAAATTTAAAATTAAGTTACTCTTACTATAATTTAGATATAATGTTTCTTTGATAATATTTAAAATGGGTATATTATCCAGTTGTGACGGGAAGTTGTATTACTGTATTCTATCTTGCTAACAATCAATTTAAAAATGTTTTATCTGATCTTGGATCTCAATTGAAATTATTTTTCTTTGTTATTTATTAAATTTAAAACACTTTGACTCTGGAGTACAGTATTTTATTAGGAATAAAGCAAGCATGTAAACCTAGGCTTTATATATTAATAAACGAAAATTTACTTACAGGCAGTATGTAATTGTATGTAATTCGGGCGGTATATTCTTTGTAATAGTGAGAATTTCATCTATTTATTGCCTAATAAGGCTGTTACGCGCTACTGTATTGTTTTTCGAAGAGGAACACTTACATATATGATTCATTCCAATCTAAGCCTCAATGGTAGGAACTCATCTATGGCTGCTCTCAAGTAGTACTCTAATACTGTCTGAGATGGACAACGAGATGCTACTTTAAAAAAAAATGTCAAAAATTTTCAAGTATTTTTTGCAAAAATATTGCTTATTGTCTTCTTAGTATTTTTTCTTATTTCAAATATGAGAATACATATTAATATTTCGGATTTTATTAGCTTATAGAGAAATAGGGAATCACGGTAGCAGTTTTCTGAGTACGAATTAGTAATTTTTTTCTTGTCATTAGCTCTATATCACTTGAAGTGCACCTTTTCAACTTAAGTTTTTTTCTTTACATTACAATTTAGTAACAAGTAACAGGCGTTCCACTATATGATCTGTACACATTGTGGTTGTGTCATTTTACATATAAAGAAAATGATATTAAAGATATTTGAATATGTTGACATGGTCTGGCGGTATTTTTTGTGTATATGTGAGCTTAAACTGTCTTGATCGGCTAACATACGCGTACCAACTAAAACAATATATTAGTCATTATCTATTGCGAGCCAGTTTATTTATATATAGGACCAGCTTTCGACTTGCAATATTATACGATATTGGTATGGTTATGTTACTTTGTGGTGTGAAGTTTTGGTCAGCTAGTGGAACGTAGAGTAATTTATGTAGAATGTATTTATGTTATATTTTAGCAATACGCCATTTATGAACTTAAGGTATCCCTTCGTATGTAATATTTTTATACTTTAAATTCAAGTTTTCTACTGTAGCAGATGCAATCACCGTGTATTAGATACTTGATATAAATTGTTTATTTTGTGTTTTTGATCTTTAATAAAATTGAATCGACAAAACGTTGTTTCATTTGTGAACATAATATTAAATTAAAGGTATAATATCTTTATTGTACTCAAAATATTGTATCATATAATTTAAGATACTAAACGTACTACTTCTAAACTTAAGGTGGAATAATTCTTTGCAGTTCGACTCCGGAAGTACGACACCTATTTCTGCCTAATAACAGCAGTGTTATGCGTTGCTATGTTCTGGTCTGAAGGGAGATATACTTATCCGAGGCGTTCCAACTTAGTCCTCAGAGGAAGCAACGCATCTGTGTCTAACCTTGGGTAAGATTGGTTTGGTTAACAAAAAAAAAACTTATTTTACATTATTCTGAGAAGTAAATAAATTTTTTTATTGCCTCAATATGCCTTCATTCAAGACACACAACAATAAGTGGTTAATGCGCCATCTCTTATTACGTACTAGAACTTTTTACATCAAACTGTGTCTCAAGTAATACTGCGATTGCTCAATAGATGGCAATACAATATATATTAGTTAAGTTAATAAACTAGGAATAGATGTTTTGTTTACGGAAAGCTAAGATTCTTAGCACTGGCAGATCCAGGTTTGTTTTGGTTTGAGTAACCGACGAGAGGCTTTAAAAACATAACACCAATTTATGTTTTTCATACGGAGAATATCCGAGGCATTCCAACTTAGTTCTCAGGGGTAGCAACGCACCTGTGGCTAATTTCAGGTGAGACTGATCTTATGTGGGGTTGATTACAAATGCCCATGGGCGGCAGTGGCCACTTATCATCAGGTGGACTGCACGTTCGTTGCTACTTCCAAATACTTAGTACCTAAAGAAAAAAGGTTGGTAAGTAGGTACTTATGTTTCATCATTGTCATCAATGAAGGTGGTAGAACTCTTTGTGGTTCGACTCCGGAAGCACCACCGCCACACCTATTTCTGCCTAATAACAGCAGTGTTATGAGCTGCTGTGTTCTGGTCTGNNNCATACTTTTCCGAGGCATTCCATCTTAGTCCTCAGAGGTAGCAACGCATCTGTGGCTAACCTTAGGTGAGAGTTTGATCTTACTAAGGGTTGATTACAGATGTTCATGGGCGGTAGTAGCCACTTACCATCAGGTGGGCTGCATGCTCGTTTGATACTTCCATATTATAAAAAAAAAAATGTCATTAATTCAATTTTTTTCCAATGCTGGGCAAGGAACTTTTCCCAGACCTACACCATGTCGATGAAGTGCGAAATGTTTGATTTTATCATTTTAAACATACCTAACTTTTTAAACAGAACTCAAGTATGTAACGGGTCCTCGCGTTGATTTCCTTCATCATCAAAACCAACAATAATAACGTTCAATAGGAATAATCAAAGATTGGAATCTCGGTTCCCTAGATTGACCGACCTATTTAAAAACCATTATGTCATCACTTCTCACTGCTTCATGGTTTTTATTTGGATATAAAAAATGATGAAAATTGAAAGAAATGAAAATTTGAGGACTAGATTTTTATATTTTTTAAATTGGTAAATTTCGATTTTAATATATTAAATAGAGATAAAATTGTGTAGGTATGTTGTCACTGATAACTTTATGCTTTTTATCGGAATATAAAAAAAATGAAGAACGAAAGAAATGTAACTTGAATATTAGCTTTTTATATTGTCCTTTGGTAAATTTTGATTTTCATAGATAAAATTTTGTATTTCCTCTTAAGTCATATGCTAAATATAAACAATGCTAGATACATAGTTTTAGAATAAATTAAGTACCGTTTATATTTTATACCCATATTTAATTCGGTAGAATTAGGGATGTAGGTAGGTAGGATGAAACGATTGAAGTTTGCAATTTCGCCCCATAATAAGCAACACAACCCAAGTAATTTACTAGCTATTACCATAGCAGATATGCTCATTTGATGTTGGTTAGGTCCGATAACCACCTAAGCGGAGATGAGTGGATACGTTCCGTTAATACCTAATAGGATATTATGGTTATTCCCGCATCCCTTCGTTTTGCTTCAAGGAGACAAACTTATAGATTATAGGTATACCTATTTTTATATAAGTATCTATGAAGTTCAATTGTGAATTTCATTATATTTAGGTATTTTCCGAACGAGCAAATAACGTCAGTAATGTAATAAAGAAGGATTTCAAGGATTGCGTCATTGAATAGGTATTTATTTCAATGATATTTTTAGTTGTTACAAATATTCGATGAATAGAGTCGCAATTGCCGCCCTCTTTATGTTATTTATTGCTCACAATCAAGAAGGATTATATTATACAACCTTATTATGTACCATCTCTTTTAAAGACGTAAAAGTTGTCTAAAAATATCATAACTCATTTAAGCACTTTCTGTACAATTTTAAGGCATATTTGGGACTTCGTCAATAAGACACACTAAAAACGATTTAACGTTTTCATATGAGTCGCTTAGTCAAACGGTCAGAAAGTCAAACGGTAGAATTTTTTGTATTAAAGGTTTTTTTTAATGTCTCGAGTTATATAGGCAGCTGCTTATCTGTCTGTTCAGATAAACGATCGTGTAAAGTTTTGGAGTTTTTTAAAAAGCCCTCAAAGGTGTACAAAAAAGCACTTAGCTAAAGTGGTAGACTTTTAGCTTTCATCCTTTCCACTCTGAGACAATGGTAATCTATTTGATATATTTAGCAATATAAATTTAATTACAATGTTAAAAGCATTTATTTTGTCTTATCTTCTGCTTCTTGGGGAGATAGGCTTCGAATTATTTGCAACGTAAAACTCATAACTCATTTAAGCACTTTCTGTACAATTTTAAGGCATATTTGGGACTTAGTCAATAAGACACAATAAATACGATTTAACGTTTTCATATGAGTCGCGCCTTAGTCAAACGGTCAGAAAGTCAAACGGTAGAATTCTTTGTATTAAAGGTTTTTTTTAATGTCTCGAGTTATATAGGCAGCTGCTTATCTGTCTGTTCAGATAAACGATCGCGTAAAGTTTTGGAGTTTTTTAAAAAGCCCTCAAAGGTGTACAAAGAAGCACTTAGCTAAAGTGGTAGACTTTTAGCTTTCATCCTTTCCACTCTGAGAAAATGGTAATCTATTTGATATATTTAGCAATATAAATTTAATTACAATGTTAAAAGCAT
>MOOZ01000573.1:179297-191445 GCA_002930495.1 Cecropterus lyciades | reverse complement strand
GTTTTTATAAATAGGTATAGTATTTATTCTTATCCAAATAAATACATAAATTAGTTTTCTTTGTAGTAACTAATACACGGGTGAAACCGTGGGGCGTAGCTAGTCCACTTATATATGAGGTGAACATATTACTTCTCGGGTGTAGCGACGCATCTGTGACCAACTTCACATAGAACTCCTGTTCTACATGAAGTTTCTTACAGAGGGCGGCAGTCACCACTTACCATCAGGTGGACTGCATGCTCGTATGCTATTTCAACCTGATAATAAAACCCGAAAAATCGTACTAAGGGTATTGGTGTAAGTGATAAAGAAAACGTTTAGAGGTACATATATTTATGTGAAGCTGTACAGCGTCTTGAACACAAGCGGCCGTAGTTTTTTCTTTGAATGTTCGACCAGCCATTCTCAAACTTGGATGTTAAACACAACGGTGACAGTATAAATATGGGGCATGTTTAAATTAAATAATATGAAAACATTTTTTTAATTGTTTTGTAACAAGATTTTGTAAATTTGCTACCTTTAAAATATTTATATTATTTTTAATTCATTGCTAAATTATTAAAATTTAATGACATTTCGTGTGACATAAAATTTAACAATTTTGCCGATCATATGGAGTAGGCGTAGCGTGGGTTCTCCAGGGGGTAGATTTAATATAATAAATGTTTATTTTATTAACTATTTCATGATATTCATAATTTGAAACCTATGTGCATTAATTTTGACGTCACCTCCACTAGACCTACTTCTGCCTAATAATAACAGTGTTAGCACGTTACATACTTCCAGCCATACGTTATTATATCAGCAGTGTTAGAAAGTAGAACTCTTTGTGGTTCGACTCCGGAGTCACCACCACCTATTTCTGCCTCGTAACAGTAGTGTTATGCGCTGCTGTGTTCTGGTCTGAAGACTGTGGTAAGGGAGATATACTTCCGAGGCAATTCAAGTTATTCCTCAGGGGTAACCCAGCATCCGTGCCTAACCTTAGGTAAGGCTCTGATCTTATTTGGAGTTGAATTATAGACGACCATGGCCGGCAGTGACTTACCTTCAGGTGGACTGCTTGCTCGTTTGCTACTTCCACATTATAGAACAAAAAAAAAAACAGAAAGTTTTTAATAACTACATTTGTGGTCAAAAATACACCATTTTTTAAATTTGGAAGTCTGTTTATTTCATACGGTATATTCAATACAAGTAACCAATATAAAAAGTTACAATATTAATAAAAACAACAAAGTACAACGAATATTTGAGAACCGCTGACCCAGACGCAATTACTCCAGTAATTTGAGGTCAATAAGTTTCTTTCGTGTCTTGTGGGGCATAGAAATATTATGTAGTAAATAACTTCTTATTTACTACAATTTATGATATAAATAGAAATGTCTGGACGAAATATCTGTTCTGAATAAATAGTTACTATCATGATGTACCTAATAATACGGGTTTTAGTAAAGCCTACAGGGAGGTTGTTGTAAACTAGCCTATTTCTAGCGTGAAGCATTTCTTGCGTTTCGGTGGAAGTGTATGGTTGCTGGCTCACTTATAAGGCGACCATCTCAGACCTCGAGTAGCAACGCATCTGTGATCGACTTCCGATAGAAACCCTGTTCTGTATACAGTTGCTTACAGTTGTCCATGGGCGGTAGTGGCTACTTACTGCCAGGTGGACAGCATGCTCGTTTTCTACTTTAATCTGATAAAAAAGTTGGCCAGCACCACCCTTCACCGTAAAGCACGAATTGCTTACTAAAAGTGTGGCGTTGGTAACTGCCCGGTCTAACTGTAATGGTTCTCTCACCGTTTGTAGGGTGTGATGGGACTATTAGGCGTTACTGCTAAGCACCTTATGGCCGGCCATAATTAAGACTATAATTCTATTTACATTGGCGGTCAATGGCAATATATTACCATTTTCAAGGTATTTAAAAGGTGGTAGAAAGAGTATTGTTCGTCCAAGGAAGTACCACTGTCACACCTATTTCTAACGTGAAGCAATCCTTGTGTGAGGTGGAAGTTCGTGATTGCCGGCCACTTTCATATGAGACGACCATTTTAGTCATCGGGAGTCGTAACTTATCTGTGATTTACTTCAGATAGAAATCCTGTTCTTTATAAAGTTTGACGACCCACGTGATGGAGCGGATACCATGCCGGTCTGACCCGCAGTGGGTCCCGGGTTCGATCCCCAGTCAGACAGAAATCTGAATGATGAGTTTAGATTTCTGTTCTGGGTCTGGGTGTTTATGTATTCATATATGTGTGTGTGCAATTCACAGACAACAGAAGTGAACTTAATAATAATTATTTTGGATAAACCAAACTTGAGCTTATACACAAGCTACGAAGTAAAATCGTCAGCGTGATTCAGATAGGGATACAGCGCCATCTAGTTGTAGCGCCGACAACTGCTTTCGAAACCTATTTACGTTTAATCGAGTTTCAAATCACAATGATTCTAAAGAAGTTTTACTTCAAAAACACAGAAAATGTGCATGCTTTTTTAACCTTTATATTGATACTAAGTTGCTTGGTACTTCCATCTCTATATGCATTGGTAGAGTTGTAGAATAACATTGTAACGGCAGTAACTTAAGATGTAGAGTTATGTAGAGTTAGCCGCAATCAGCGAACTGGGTCACAAGCTCAGTTTCATTATTGTAATTGAAAACTTTAAGTTTACTGCTGGCGTTATCTTTTTAACGATTCTTTTACATCGCAGTTTTAGTGGCCTCGTTTATTTTTCTGTTGACGGCGACATACGTCATGGTTTGTGAATCATAGTTTTAGTATAAGCAGCAAAGGTCGTTCGTTTTCTACTCTAAAAGCATCACAACCGCCTATTTTCGTCAAACAGTTGTAACAGTGTTAAGCGCTGCTGTGTGCTGGTTTGAAAGGTGTGGTAAGGGAGACATACTTATCAGCAGTGTTCTAATTTAGTTCTCAAGGATATTATTAACTCATCTGTGACAAACATCACGTAAGGCTCTAATCTTATTTGAGGTTGATTAGAGTTGTCATGGGCGGTAGTGACTACATACTATTAGAAGCTCATTATTTCTATATTATAAAAAGTGAATGCATGGGATTTGAGCCTCGGACACCAAATATGATTGAATTTTAAACGAATGTGCCCTCATTGCTATTTCATAAAATGATATAGTATTATTATTCTATCAATAATAATGCTAATTTTTAACTAAGTATTGTTTCAGGGTCCTATTAAAACGACCCTTTTTACGTATTTGTATAGCTATGCATACTCGCATATATACAAGTTCTAAACAAAGACTGCCGGAGTATAGTTTATTTAAAAAAAGCATATGAACCTGATGGTTACCGCCCGTGACATCTACAATCAATCCTGAATCCTAAAGTCCTACATACGAACCATGTTAGTGTACGATTAATCGACTGTCTGCCTCTTATTTATATTGTACTAGCTGTGCCATTCGATTTCACCCGCGTTTAAAAAATGTAAAAACTTAAAATACTAATTACTTTTGATAGATTTAAACCATAATAGAGTGAAAAGAACATTAGTCTCAATAGTAGTTTAATTTAGTAGTTGAGTACTTATAGAAAAGATGTACTATAACTTATATGAATGATTAAACTATTGTTGTTAATAATTAGGATGACGTTGATTTGTTATTGATGTTTATAATGCCAGGTGCGGAGATGTCCCGAGGGCGCGGTGCCGATGGCGCGGGCTGAGCGCGCTCGGCTAGGCGCCCATGCGCGCCTGCCTCCTGCTGTGTGCGGCGCTCGCGCTCGCGCCGAGCCGGCCGCGCGCCGCCGCCGCCTCCCCCCGCGCGCACGAGCCCGCCCCCGCGGAGCCCGCGCGCCTGCAACACATCAAGACACAGATTCTCGCCAAGGTACCATGGTGGCTGTAGTGCGTGTGCTCAGCTCGGGGGAAATCATATGGGAAGCTTAGCGACTCAAAGCCGGACGTACTTTTTTATCAGATTGAAGTAACAAGCATTGAGTCCACCTAATGGTAAGTGGTAACTGTTGCCCATGGACATTTGTAAGCAATTTCATATAGAATAGAAGTTCTATCTGAAGTCAATCATAGATGCGTTGCTTATCACGAGGACTAAGATAATCGCCTTATATCAAAGTGTGCCGGAAACCAAACCCTTCCAACGAAACGCAAGAACTGCTACACGCTAGAAATATGTGTGGCGGTAGTATTTCCTCAGTCAAACTATACTAGTTCTGGTTCCAGTACCTGGTGAACTAAGGCTCTTAGAGCAAACCGGCACCCGACTTAAATGGGAACTGTCATGACTGAATCATCCGTCACATTCCCCTGAGAAAAAAATCCTTTATACCCTAATGTAAACTCTAGAGCCATATAAGTAAAACAGTAATAAATTTGGAGAAAACAGAAATACATTTAGAAAATGTGAACCTTTTTATTATTGAACAAGTCTGTCTGATGATAATAATTATGCTTCTTTCCGTCATGGGCTTTTATAATCAGTCTCAAATAGAAGTATAATCGTCTCTGCGATCTACCACAAATGCTACCCTCGATGACTTATTTAGAATGCCTCGTGTCTGTTTCAGTCTCTTTCGTGTTTCAACTAATCCAAGTGTATGTTCTTTCAGCTGGGCCTGTCATCGCGACCGACGCCGCTGGGCGCGCCGCCACGCGACGTGGTGCGGCAAATCCTGGCGCGCGCCGCCGACCCACAGCCCGAGCGCCGCCCGGAGCCAGAACACAGCATGAGAGAGATCATCGCGATAGCACATAGAGGTGACATACTATTCCTTAAAAGTACTTATACACAGTACCAATTATGAAGAGAATATATGAATTTAGCCCAATATTATCACGGACTTAAAATATTTTGATGATCGTGATTTGTGACCAATGTAACTAAGACGACATATCGCCAAAAAATATCATGAGTATCCTTTTCATATAAAAAAAGAAAAACATAAAGATGATAGACACATAATTCATCGTCAAAATTACAATAACACCGTTGACTTTCATCATTCAGCGATGAAAGAGGTTTTGGTTTCATGAAAGTGTAAACGAAATAGTAGGCTTATTGTGATTGTCTAGTAGAACAAGTGGATATGAAAAGACTGATGTTGGAAGAATTTATTATTCATTTCGACATTTCGTATATGCAAGTTTGATTTGCGCCCTCACTTATTTTCTTTTCCTTGTCGATGTATTGACGAAAACATAATTAAATCTTCGCCAAAGAATTCCAGATGTTTACTATCTTTAAATATCTTTATGTCATTATATATATATTCATTAATTATTGATTATATATCAATCTTAGTAGAGAACATGATTGCCTTTAGAGTAAAAGCAAGTGTTGATTTGATTGCACGGGGTTTTAACTTTATTCACATTGTAGCACCCTTAGCTAATTAATGTATCATATTATTCCGAACACATTCGCATAATCATCTCCGAACAACTGAATGTAATCCGAAATCCGCCTAATATTCGCACTTCAATAATAAACTGAGCTGTCTTCGCCAGTTAAAGTCCACGAAATTAGCAAACATTACGAGAATTTGGCGTTACGCCAACAAATGGCTAAAGATCAGACGATTTTCATGATATCTGCAGAGTTAATCTGCGGCCGGAGTCTTGGTCGTTTAATAAGATTTGAAACTCGTAGACACTTTATAATTTAAAGCTAGTAAAAAGTTAAGTCTTATTATCAGCTTTACTTCATGAACTACTTCGTTGTGCACTTCCATCTTGGATTTCCTATCCATTTATTTTATTTTCTTCTTTTTATTATCAAAAATTATTCATATTTTTAACAATGTTCTTGTTTTGTTTAGGAATCTAATAAAAATATTAATAAAACTGATTGTAGTTAAATTTTATTTGCTAAAGGGCAGTATCGGACATTTCGCTGGTATAAGGGTAAAAATAAATTGTGCAAAGAAACCAAAAAATTCTTTGCACCGAAGGTTTTTTCGTTACATTTCCTTTAAATTACTAACATAGTTTTTTGCATGGTGGTAAAGATCATAACCCCATCGCCATATACAAAGTTCGAGCGAAACAGGGCAGGCTATATTATTTATCGTTCATCGTTCACAAGTAATACTTTTTTATTTATCTTAACATATTCTTGCAGCATCAATCTTTCCTATAACCACTCCATCTATGTCTACACCCGACCAACATTGACTTTCAAAGTCACTGGCATCAGTTTCATTTTTTCATCGTCTCTCGCGTTCTTATGACCATATTTCATCTTACGTTAGAATATAAATACAAAGTTTTGTCAAATCATTGTCTGCCGATATGAGCTAGACGTCGTTAGGTACTCTCTAAGTATTATCAAGAGCATATGGAAATACGATGTCGGGGCAAGTTCCTTAGCCTTTTTACCCTTCGTTGCTTGAATAATTTTGATAGTAGGTCACAGATGTTACCGGTGCTATAAGAACGGTCTCTTTGGGTGATTTTTCAGCTCTTGTTATATCTTATGCATTTATTTTGTTTTTGATGTTTCTGTTAATGTATAAGTGATATTTTCTTTTCGTTTTTATACTTTTTAGTAATTTGTTGTTGTCTATCAGTTTATTGTAATTGTTTTACTGTTAGTTTTTATTTTAAAAGATACCTTTTGAATTATTGGCTGATAATTCATTGGGTATATTTCATATATTTTTTTTCTGTTCTCTTGCTTTATTTGGGGTTTCATAAACAATTGTTTTTAAACACTATTCACTTTTTTATGGATATTTCGGTAATTTAAACACAACTGTTGTATACCAAATGATCATATGTATTACCTTTTATTGAACTTAAAATAAGGCGAAACGATCTATTTATGTTGAATTTGTCTGCCAACTCTGAAATTGAGGACACTGTAACGATTTGTTTTAAGTGTGATTTCAGGCCAAGACTTAGAACTTCTTACAGTCTTTGAGCATCATGTCATGAAGAGGTAAGTTATAATGTTAATACCTAAAATAAAACAATGCAATAAGTCAAAGGAGGTAATTCCGTCGAGGTTCAATTTAGTAATACAATAATAACAGTATCAACCGTTGTAGTGTTATATTTCAAAGGCTGCACTGTAAGGAATCATTTGAATTCACTTTAAGGGGTAGCAACGTCTTTGTGGCCTTCGGTTCTAGGTACTCCCTAGTTGCAGTTGACTACAGATGTTGGCGGTGGTGACCATTTAATTCAGATAGACTGCATGTCTCGTTTGCTACTTAATAATAATAATATACTTAATGAAAATTTACATTTTTGAAATACAAAAGGTGGTATAGACCACCTTTAGCGAATAGTCGCTACAAACAGCGATTTCTTCCAGACAACCTTAGATACAGACTATGTCACAAGATTTATTTATTTCTACAAATTTGCACAATACAGGGGTAAAATAAGATTTATCCCAGGAGGATATTCTGTATCCGATTCGATCCGAAAAAAAAACTGATATAATTTTTGACAAGATTAACCATTGAATACACTATTGATAAAATTAGCGCATAATGCATGTGGAAAAATAATGAATATTTTTAAAACAAATGCCACGATAGAAAAAATAGCACTCGCTATGTTCATACGTGAAGGAATATTTACCAATTGTTTGTTACATTTTTACCCGACTGCGTCAGAAGGAGGGTGACGTTTATCGAGCGTTTGTATGTATGTCCATATCTTTGGCACGCTTTATAGCCCAAACGGCATGACGGATTGTTACATATGACGTATTATTGTAATCGTCTTAGTTGTAGTGACATAGGCTAAATAATAATGAAATATGACGTCTGTGATTTTATACTTGTTCAACAAACTATTAATATTTTCATGTATGTTTTTTTATTTAGTCACGTGTGATAATGAAACATCATGAACTTGAATACGTTCCTAATTTAACCAAACACTGTACACAAACTAAAGGAAGGCGTTACGTCCCTACGAGATAAGACGGTATTTGCGATTCGTCTAGAAATATCAAATAGTTGAATCCAGACAGTCTAGTTCTCAGGATGGCTAATAAACGGGACATTACGACCAACGTCGTGTCTACGTCTACACCAGAGGTTCTCAAAGTAGTTCCAAACAAGCTCTTATTTATTCAAATGTAAGGCAGGATATTGGATCGAGCTTTCATAAAAGAATAGGAGCTTTACAAAAACATAAAAGTTATAATAAATGAAAATACACCCGCTTACTTTTTTGCAAAATTTTGTCATTTTGTTATTATGTTCGTGTTTTTATTTGATTTGTTGTATTTAACAATTCGTAGGTCGCCCTATAGGCCTCTATACGGAATAGAGGAATATGTAAATGTTATATTGTTTACTGCTTTCTTATAATATTGAAGTAGCAAACGAGCTCTCCATTTGTTGGTAAGTGGTCGCTGATCGGCTTTTAATATTTATGATGACCGCAAATATGAATAGTCTTACCTATCCTATATTTTTACGGTGATAGAACTCTTTGTGGTTCGACTCCGGAAGCACCACCGCCACACCTATTTCTGCCTAATAACAGCAGTGTAATGCACTGTTGTGCTCTGGTCTGGAGGGTGTGATAAGGGAAATATACTTTTCCGAGGCATTCCATCTTAGTCCTCAGGGGTAGCATCGTATCTGTGGTTAACCTTAGGTCATACTTTGATGTTACCTAGGGTTGATTACAGATGTCCATAGGTGGTAGTAGCTACTTACCATCAGGTGGGCTGTATGCTCGTTTGCTACTTCCATATTATAAAATAAAACCGGCGGATTTCAACGGATAATTTGCTATGGACTAAGTAGTAATGCTTCCAATAAATATGTCTCTACCGCGCCCTTCAAATATAGCAGTTTTACATATGACATATGTTATATACATAAAATGTTTTACCATACCATTAAATTATGTTAACAATAAATTGTTTTATACACGTTCTCAATAATTTTATAATTTCAGGAGGGCCTATCAAATCGGACAAAATGAGAACAGGAATTGATGTCGTGCAATAGGTAAGTTTTGACGTTATACTTTAATATGATATTAGAAAAACACAAATAACATAATGTCAGCTAAATTGTTTGAGTACCCCCACTTTACTGGGCTCTTAACCAACTCTGTATTAAGCAGTATCGCTCACTTTGAGAAAGACTGGCTTATACCGTCTATAGTATAGGGAATATGTTCATTTTGACGTGAAACTTCGGAAGACGAATACTGATTTGTAAATCTGTTATTGAGAGTCCATAGATGTAATCTTAGCTCCAATTTTAGACTTGTCAGGCTTAAAATTTGACCTCTTACGTTGAGGATCCGGAGTTTAAATACTAGCCATTAGTTTCGAAGTTATATATGTATTTGATTATCACTACTTTACACGGTGAAGAGACAAATGGCGAAGAATTATACACGGCTGAGGTACTCCTAAAAGTTTGCAAAGGTGTGTAAAGTTTATCATTCAGCTCATGGCCATGGTGGACTATTGCATAAAATAAGGGCATCGCTAATCGATAAGTCAGGGTGAATGGAACTATTTGAGATATCTAGCAGTTGCTTTTGAGTTTGTAGAGGGTTTCAGTGGCTCCTGTCGGCGAGACCAAATGGTGCCAATGTGTGTTGAGTTTCTATAAGAACAGGCATTTGGCAGGTCTTCCTTCCCTAGAAACTTAAGCTGATGACGCACTTGGCCTAAACCTTTCTCATGAGAAGAGCTTTTTTATGAAAATAAGACAGTATAGCCTACGTCCGGCAGTGGACTTTCAAAGGCTGATAGATGAAGATAGTATAATACATCCGGTAGATTTAGTTCTCGAACAAACAGATATACAACAGCGTTATATTATAGATAGAAGGAAACCATGAGTTCATTCATTTCCAATTGTCATGTACCTAAAATCTTTGTAACATAAATTAAGGAGTCATTCATAAATATATATCGGGCTCGTATATTCGACAACTTTATGACATCGATACTAGATTTGATGAGCGTATTATGGGTTTCAGGAAAATATACATGATATAGGTAACATACTACGTCTTTTGTATCGTCAATTATATTTCTATATATATTATATTACAGTGGTAAGGATAAGTTGTGTGATATTTGATAGCATTGTAAGATGAAGCAGATTTAGTGAGGACTTGACTGACTATCAATCACGTTTTACCGGATTCCGACAGATGTATTTTTTTCTTTATAGTATTGAAGTAGCTAACGAGTAGGCAGCACACCTCATGGTAAGTGGCTACTGCAGCCCATGGACATCTGTAATCAACCCTAGGTAGGATCAAAGTCTCACCTAAAGTTAGCCACAGATGCGTTGCTACCCCTGAGGACTAAGATGGAATGCCTTAGAAAAGTATGTCTCCCTTACGACCCCTTTCAGACCACAACACAATAGCGCATAACACTGCTATTATTGGACAGAAATAGGCGTGACTGTGGTGCTTCCGGAGTCGAACCACAAAGAGTTCTACCACCTTCAATGTTAATGTGTTAATGATGTTAACGTTTTTCTAGAGTATTTAGTATGTAGGTGTGGTTATAAGTTGTTTTTTATAATACTGAAGTAGCAGCCCATGCAGTCCATCTGATAGTTAGTGACTCCTCCCAAAGACATCTCTAATCAACCATGCATAGCACTGCCGTGTGGCGGTGGTACTTCCTGAGTCGAACGACAATGCATTCTACCACCTTCGAGCTTTTATATAACTTTTATTTCAACTAATATTCTCGCAGTGTCACGTTTAAAACGCAAACGTGGAATCCGATGGTTACGTTATGTAAATCACAAAGTGTAAAATTGGGTGCGTGAGGTTACAGTTAGTGTTGTGTTTTGTGATATGTAATCTAAAAAAGAAAAATTAAATAACTAGATAGGTTGACCTACCATTAGTGCTTGTCAATGATTTTTCCCTGGTATCATTGTTTCGCCGTGACCACGGTCCATGTATCTGATATTACAAAACCGCATATCTTGAGTACACGTTACATTTAACATTTTATTTAATTTCCCATATCTTATATATAAAATTCTCGTGTCACAATGTTAGTTACCTTACTCCTCCGAAACGGCTTTACCGATTTTTACCAAATTTTATATACATATTCAGTAGATCTAAGAATCTACTAGCTACTATATATTTTTCATACCCCTAAATGATAAGAGTGATCCACCCTTAACATTTTTTTTTAATTTTTGGACAATTTTTTTTGTTTTTATTTTTCTGTAATGTGGCATTAGAAAATACATACAACCCTAAACCTAACCATTTTTTACCTTTTTATCACCTTCCCTTATTTTTAATTGCCATTTTAGTAATTTAATCATTTATATGGTAAAACAACGTTTGCCGGGACAGCTAGTTAGTTCATATATATGTATGTCAGTATTATATCTTGCAATAGTAGATTAGGGTGGTTGCCGGAACACTTTTATATGACGCGACCATCTTAGTCCTCGGGAGTAGCAACGCATCTGTGATAGACTTCAGATAGAACTATTCTATATGAAGTTGTTTACAGATGTCCATGGATGGCAGTAACCACTTACCATCAGATGGAGTGCATGCTCGTTTGCTACTTCAGTTTGATAAAAAAGAAACTTTATAACTTAAAAGATACAAATTTTGAGCCAGCTCACTCACGGCAAATACTCATCTGATAAGGCCAATGGGTTTTGGCCCAAGTTTCCAATTGTATATTTGGCGTTACCCGAGCGAATTGCACTTCCATTTCGACATTATTTACGCACAAAAGCTACTTTGAATTCTTTTACACTTTTATACAAAGTATTTTTGGAGATAAAATATAATTTTCAACATAAAAATTCTGTGAATACGTTAGATAATCGTGCAACGGATACATAGTGTGAATTGGAAACTGTCTGACATCTTTTTACCCGACTGCGTCAGACGAAGGATAATGTTTTACAAGCGTATGTAAGTGTAAGTCATTTGAATACTAATAAAAGCGTATAAAAGTGTTACGTCTATACTTCTTATATTTTATTTTCATTATTTATTGATTATTTGAACACGTTAATCTCAGGAACTACTGCTTCGAATTGAAAACATATTTTTGTGTTGAATAGTTCATTTATCGAGGAAGACTATAGGCTATATAACATCGCACTGTTTGTTTGCTTATTTTATCTT
>MOOZ01000573.1:145524-158901 GCA_002930495.1 Cecropterus lyciades | reverse complement strand
ATTTAATTTCGTTTGTGATCTTTGTAAATCTTCGCAGACGTTTGTGTGTTAATGGTATCCACAATGCAGGGTCAAATGTGCATTCTCAAACAATTAATGAGTTAGTACTTATAGTTCATTGGAATTACGGAACAAACAAAGCTTTTTGATTCTAAAGGGAAATGTTAACCCATTTATCTAATAAGCTATTAACTAATGTATACTAATCCCAAATAACGATATCGTGTTGCATAGAGTTTAGTAAGTAAACATTAAGACTAAAAATCGCTTAACAGCGCGCCTTCGTGACCTGTAACAACAATAACATATCGAGAATAAATATTGTTATTAAAATTCTTAATTTGAAATCTGAGCTCCTCGCTCATTGGTCAGTTGTCCCCACCGCATCTATATAAGGAAGAGGGGGACTCGCTACCATGCATTTGCCTTACGGAGGCGGTATCGACCACACGTCTTCATAGTATTTTTTAGTATAAGAAACATAGACTGACGTAGTACCTTTAAATCACCCCGTCAAAATGGGGGGTTCTAGATTAAGTTTGAGCCTATTTAGTGTGATTTTCCTACTATCTGTTTTATGGAGCCCGGCGTATTCTGATGGTGAGTATGAAATAATACTTTTCCAAAAAATGTTTTCCTCTTTTTCGATTCGTTCGTGAAAATGGATGGCAACATCAATGTAAAATTTTCTTTCGAAAATGTAGCGTCACTATGGAAATGAACTATTTTCACAAACAACCAGTTAGTGTAAGGAATTAAAATCTCATAGAAAAGAAAAATAGGATTTTTCTAATACATTATGAAAAGGTGAGGTATGTATAGATACTTTCTCAAAGTTGTAAATATAAGAGTCAGCTTCATGCAAAAAAATAAGCAAAATTAACAGAGGATTTCGGAGATTTAAGAAAAATATTTTACGTAAAAGATATTTTTAACAAAATCAGTGGCGGACTTCAGACATTTAAATTTTAAAAAGTTAGCCTATGAACCCTTGTGATTTTAACTAATTTTACCGTATCAACCCTTGCGATTTTACGAGGTCAATCTCAATTTGTGTACTGTAATTTAACTTTTACCGCATGTCATATGACTATTTTATGTACACAATATGTCCAAATACTGGACCTAGTTGTTAGTTATACCTTATAAGGAGAAAACAAATAAAATTGTTAAAATGTTAAAACATAAAAACCGATCTGCCTGAAAACATTTTTTTTGTTTTTGTAATGATATATTTAATCAAACGCTTTTTATGAGTTTTCGTCAAAATACTAACATAAAAGTAATATGGTATACTTATTTTTGTAATGCTCTATTTACTAGCTTTCATATGATATCCATATTGTCATGATAATAATAGTCGTGCTTTCCCTCTTTTCCCTATTTACAGGGACATTTTTTTAATTATATAGCCTATGTCAGTCTACAAACTGAAAAGATTCTAATGATATGTCATTTGTCACATACCGTCAAACGGTTTGGGTTGTAGCGCGTGCCAAAGAAATGGTCACACATACATACATGCGCTTCAAAATCATCACCCTCCTTGTGAAGCAGTTGGGTCAAGTCGGGTTAGTTAAAATACTTAAAACTAATTCGCAAACTTTGCCAATAACGATGAAGCAGAAGTTAATTCTAATTAGTTTTTATATAATAATAACTACCTCTTAACCGCGGCACCGCCTATCAATCTCCAAAATTTTATGCAAATCAAAAAAAAACAAATGTACGTGCTAGAGTCAGTGCGTGAAAGAGTAAACATCTATCCTTACAAACTAATGACTAGAAATAACACTTATACTCATAGTTCTCATGTAAAGAACTAGCTGTGCCCCACGGTTTCACCCGCTACTACATAAGCAAAAACAAACAAACAAACATAGCGAAGCATAAATGTTATACAGCCTTTCTCAATGAATGGACTATTCGACACAAAAATATTTTTTCAATTCGATCCAGTAGTTCCTGAGATTAGCGCGTTCAACTAAACAAACTCTTCAGCTTTATAATAATTCTCACAATATAAAGAATGACACACGTTACATAAACTTTACTAATGTGGCTTATAATACGTGTAAGTCAGTCTAGAGATGGTACAGCCCTTTGTGGTTAGTATACCACTGTCACGCCTATTTCTGCTTAATACAAGAACACAACGGCGCTTAACTTTTGTGTTCTTGTTTGACGAGTATAGTAAGGGAGACGTATTTATACGAAGCATTCCAACTTAGTCATCAGGGGTAGTAACGCATCTGTGGGTGAATCTAAGTAGGACTCAAATTCACTGATGTCTATTGGCAGTAGTGACCACTTATCATTTTGACGACGACTTACACTTTTGACGACCCACGTGGTGGAGCGGTCACCATACCGGTCAGATACGCAGTGGGTCCCGGATTCGATCCCCGGCCAGACAGACATCTGAATCATGAGTTTAGATTTCTGTTCTGGGTCTGGGTGTTTGTGTATTCGTCTTTGTGTGTTCATGGCACCCACGACTCAGGAGAAAATCCAACTGGACGGCTATGAGTGTAGAAAGCTTTTACGTTTACGTTTACGTATACCATCACGTGAACTGCATATGCGCTTCCCGTTTATACATTAAAAAATAAATTTTAAAAAGTTTGTGACTAATAAGCTTTTTAGTAATGTCATATTATTCATCTTTTTCTCAGAAAACCTTTTCATTTGATGTCCATATCATTTGGTATATCATAAAAAATGGTCCGCCATCTTGGAACGTCCGCCATATTGAATTTAGAATGACGACACTATGATGTATATATGTATATGTAAAATTTTAGCTTAATTAGTTAGGGTTAACTTTAATATACTGATTTATTATACATACATACGAACAAACAACTCAAGTTACTAATAATAAAAGAAGAAGACTTCAAAATTATTTAACGGGAATTGATTTTAAAAATAGGATAATAACTATTAAGAAGATAGTGAAACAGTATGTTTCGTTGATAAGAAAAATCATTGAAACCAACTCGGTTGGAGTAAGGAATTTTTACGGTTCCGTACCCGATGTGTAATGCGGAACGCTATTGGTAAGCCTCGGCTGTCTGACCGTGTGTCAAAGGATCAGTGTAGTTCAGCCGGGGAAGTACCACCGCTACACCTATTTCTACCGTGAAGCAGTTTTTGCGTTTCGTTGGAAGGTTGTGGTTGCCGGCTCACTTATATATGAGGCGACCATCTCAGTCCTTGGGAGTAGCAACGCATCTGAGGACTAACATCGAATGCCTCGAAAATGTATGTCTCCCTTGCCACAGCCTTCAGACCAGAACACAACAGCGCATAACACTGTGGCGGTGGTGCTTCCAGAGTCGAACCACAAAGAGTTCTACCACCTTCAAAGGTGGACTGCATGCTCGTTTGCTATTTCAATCTGATAAAAAAAAACAATAAAATTGTGTCATACAGAACCATGACAACCTATTATTATCGACCGCTGAAAGTGGTTTTTTTCTAAGTGAGAAGAGTTTAAGGTCTTAGCCTATCACGTTTTTCAAAATCGGACTTGAACCCTGGAGCACTTGTTTTAAGACCTCAGGCGTTTCGGTACCTTTTGTTGATTTACTTCGACGTTTAAGCAAGTAATAATATGTTTTATTAGTGACCGACCGAAACTGGCTTTTCAGCCGATGTCGATACCTAATCTTCAGTACCTGTCCTAGTGTCAGCCGAAACCGAAATCGATGTTTTTGGAGTCATGAAAACGTTTAAAACCCCTGAAATAAAATTGAGAATTATGTATACGTACGAGCATTAAAACGATTTAATGTATGTTTTTGATGCTGTTTCAATAAGGGCACATGCGATTAAATAATATTATTAATAATTTGATAAAATAGCAAATGACATTGACATATCAGACGTAGTAAGTCGGTGTACTAAACGACAAGAAATCGAAACCGAAACTAGTCGGTCACATTTTTTTATATTTGAATAAAATGTAACCATGAACAGACTTATATGGGCAAAACAATTAAATTTATGTTTTTTAATTTAGTTGGTGCATGTGAAATAAAATATCACAGATAATTAGGAAAAATAATTGTAAGCAAAAATTTACTGGTCACGCAATTAATGTAATGTTCAGAAATTTCGTGTCCTCGTGTCGTTCGTACTTGTACACGGTAATTCGGTGTACAAGTATGAACGACACGAGGACACGAAATTTCTGAAACCTCGTTCTGGTTGAAACTTGTCCGAGAGCAAATCTTTAGTTGCTTTCAATTTTTCATACATGTATTTTTTATCAGATTAAGTAGCCTACAAGCATACAATCCACCTGATGGTAAGTTATGACTGCCACCCATGGACATCTGTAAGTAACTTCATATGGAACAGGGGTTCTATCTGAAGTCGATCCCAGATGCGTTGCTGCTCCCGAGGACTGATGTGGTTGCGTCGTATATAAGAGAGCAGACCTGGGATCCTCTTGTTTGTCAATTAGAACCTCGGATTGTGAAGCAGAGTTTGTAAATATGTAGTTTATTACCGAATTTTGCTATCATTGATTTTTATACATAATACAAGAATAGGTAACTTGTTTCTAAATGAATGTTTCACGAACTCTATCGCTTCGTTGACGAAGAGATAATTCGCAATAAACATTATGTGCGATAAGACACCTTTGAACTCAGATTACTTATCAACTGTCACTGCTGTCATGTAGGTATCAGCTTCGTTTTTAAATTAGTTTCAAATAAAAAATTCTGAGGAATAACTAAATAGTGTCTGAGCAAAGTTGCAGATGAATTCCCTAGGGGCGGTCAAAAACTTATTGAAAATTTAATTGATTTTGATATCTTAAATTTTATTTAATTTCACATATTATTTTTAATATATGATTATTAATTATATTGATTAATTTTGATATTTTTTTTAATAATTTATTAATTTTTAAATTCATTAACACTCTTTTTTAAATAATAGATCTTTTTATTAGATTTGAATTTAATTTGGTACAAAGATAGTTTATTGCCTGGATTAACTCAGATGAAATCTTCCTTCTTGTATTCTTTGGATAAGGCATAATTCGTATTATAGCAATAAGTTGAGTATATAAAATGAGTCCTTCTCACCAATGGAGAATAGAAAAGATTGTAGTCAGGGGGAGCAGTATGTAGCTCCTCATTAAATCTGTTCCTCAATTAGACCAATACCTGTAGTTGACTATACATGCATTGATTTTCCTAAAAGGTGATTAGATGTACCTCATGTTAGATTTTATTATCCTATTTCCATATTGTTGTTATGAGGTTGTAGACTGGCGAGTTTAAAAGCGAGGGTTTAGAAGTTAAGATTATCACCTGCTTCTATTGTGATGGAAAATTTTGACATTAGTCTTTAAATAAACGTTACATAACGTTACGTAACGGTCAATTAAGCTATACTAGGCCTGCTTGGTGAAATAATCTCTCTAAACTTTTAAACTATGACGTGGGGCATAAATATGTCGTTGTGTACAAATTCTAATTAGCCTTGACAATGAATGTTCGATAGAAGTTGTTAATGGACCAAATTTGATAAGAGGGCAAGATCATTGGCAAACATATTGATAACTTTTAACATCCTTTCGTTGAATTTATCATCGCTTCTGACCCTATTATCTACGAAACGGACAGTATGCCTTTGTTAAACAGCTACTTAGTTACTTCATTTAATTCAACTTTCAAGAATTCGTCTTTTGAGACCTCTGCTTCAATGATAACGATATTTGCTAAATTGTTTACGTTATGTTTATTTTTATTACCGACTGCGTCAGAAGTAGAGTAATGTTTTTCGAGCGTATGTATGTATGTTTGCCCATTTCTTTATCACACGCTACAGTCCAAACGGCTTGACGTTTTATGACGTATGACATATCATTAGAATCGTTTCAGTTTTGAAAGTGATATAGGCTATATAATTTAATACAGGAAAAGGAATGGAGAACTTTTTTACTATTACGACAATGTGGGTATCAAATGAAAGCTAATAAATAGACCAATCTAAAAATATATATGTTTTAATACTTATAATTGACTATTTTGACAAAAACTCATATAAGAGTTAAATTTAATATTTATTAAATTAATTAAATTAATGAACTAAAATTTCGTTTTAAGCAGTCGGATTTTTGTTTTAATGTTTTAATAACAATGCTACTTTTCTAGTTGCCCTTTGAAATATTAGTAAGCAAGTACATATGTAGATTTTTTTTACGTCCAATAGTTAAATTACTTATACTGCTGTCTTATTTTCTTTATCATTATTATGGTGATGCGAAAACCGAGCTGAATTTCCAAGTATAATTAATTTTCAACGCATTTTGATTATGTTTTCTGAATCGTGTTCAATTATCACATTTGCTTTGGTAATTAATTATTCGTACTCTTCCACACATCATTACCTATATTGTTCCATTCAACACCATTAAATGTCGTTATCGTCATAAGAATCTTTCTCTCTGGATGTGTAGTTTGTCAAATGTTAATTTTTCTCCTTGGTTTATTTCTTATTTATTTATTGACTTTTGGGGTATTTAATGCATTGGGAATGTATGTTATTTACAACTTGCGTACTTTCTAGAATGTTTTCGAAGTGAACAAAGTACGAACAGCGGCGGATACCGACGGTATCGGATGCGTCAGTTAGTGGATTATGGATCGCTTACAAATTAGCCATCAAGATGCATCATCCGCTCTTCAAATTACCAGCCGTGGGAATGGGCAATAGAATTATTTTATATGTGACGCCAAATCTGTATATATAACATCGAATGGATACTCATTTCTGACTAAATATCGTATAAAATTTGGACGATAAATCCTTGTAAGGACTCATTAAGGAAGGTTTTTTGTGACATGTGATGTATCCTTAGGAGGATTAAATAAGCGTCAAATGTTTCGAATTCGGACGACCAGGGAATTCCAAATGTCTCATGTAGCTCTGATTTTTGTCATGTGAGTAGTAGAACAATGTTTAAAAATGGTTAAACGAAATTTTCAAAGCCGGTTATGCATTTGCGACTCTTCCAGTGGTGCAATTGTCTAAGTCGATGGTCACAGTGTTCCACCAGGAAGCCTGCGGGCCTCATCAGTTGCGGTCAATAAAATTACGAGAAAATTTTCTACTCCAATGTGGTTTCAGTGATTGGAGAAATAATGAAGAAATGTACATTCTTGAGATTTTTAATGATTTTACAAAATTTATGTCTACTAAATAATCTTTCACCCTTAGATTGATGTGTTGATGAGTAATAATTAATTAGTTCAATGTAATAAAAGGTAGGTTTATCTCTTCATTGTATAAGTGGCTTTACAATTTGCATAAATTCCCGACCTATTGCGATCAGACTTAGTTCCAAGCCAAATAAAAGCTATAAAGACAATTGGGGCCCCTTCGATTTAGACAAATTGGGTAATTGCTTAAAAGTGAGCAGCACCCAGCATCACTCACGTGATGCACACTCAATATCATCATGATATCCGAGGGAGAGAGACAGAATGTTTATATTATATTTTCTTAATTTTTCAATTTGAATAGTGTTAAACGAGATTGCAGTCCACCTGATGATGTTTACTGCCGACCATAGACATTTGTAAGCAACTGTATACAGAATAGGGATTCTATCTTAGTTCTTAGAAATGCAAATAGCCGTGGTGGTGGTACTATATTTTATAGTTTTAGTAGCTTATTTTAAATGATTATTTTTTTTCACATATAATTACTTGATTTATTTAAAAATAAGCGATATACATAAACGTAAACGCTTTTACACTCATAACCCCACAGTGGGATTTTCTCCTGTGTCGTGGGTGCCATGGACACACAAAGACGAACACACAAACACCCAGACCCAGAACAGAAATCTAAACTCATCATTCAGATGTCTGTGTGGCCGGGGATCGAACCCGGGACCCACTGCGTGTCAGACCGGTATGGTGACCGCTCCGCCACGCGGGTCGATATATATGTCCATTTTGTCTAAGGTTTGACTTTCTGACAAGGTCTCATAGATTTGAGAATTGATAGGCTTCAAATACATTTAAGATACATTATTTTACAGAACATACAGATAGACAGATTTCTTTACTATATATTATTTTTTTTTACGAAAAATGCATTTAGTTTTCTGTAGACAAAATCCGCGGAAAACTCCATGATATCTCTCTTTGATTATTCATTTGAATACTGATCTAATATTAATTCTCACGTAGTTTTGTTTATTTATTATGAAGTTGAGAATATAAAGTTATATATTATTTTCCATGACTTTCTCTATAATGTTGATTACTATATCAGCGAGAAACAACGTGAGAAAATCATTTTAATTATAAAATGTATTAGAGATAACAGTAATATGTTTAACCTACCATCTACGATGGACCTTAGACCATCAATATTATTGATAGGTTAAAATTAATTACTATAACTTCTAAGCTATCAACTACAATTAAACTTGCAATTTTTTTGATTTTATTCCTATATATATTTTTCTGTAAAAGATTTAAAAATTGAAGAAATTAATACTGTTGCCAAACAAGTATGTATTGTAACTACTGGCCTCTACTGATACTGCTAAGCTTAATTCCTGATACTTGAAGTCCTATGGCCACTTGCAAACTGTATCATTTACAATTAAGACAGCTAAATCTAGGTAAAATTGCATCATATTGTCATGATACCTCGCAGTTCCAATATTGTGGAAAAAGCGCTATTCGTCTTAAATTTCTTATTTTGGATGTATTTTTTAGGCGTTAAAACAACAAATTTTATCTGCAAAGTTTCCACGCTCTGTGAGGTTTGAACCGTTCGTCTTATCGTTGGAATATACCATTGTGTGCTGTATGATTCAAATGTTTGCATGTTCTTCGATAATATTAGTTGACCCAGGAACTTATAACGGATCCATTACATTGTCACCCATATCCATATCTTTAAGGTCTTGTACCTTAACCTCTGTGTAATAGATGTTTACTCTGCATTGATAGTCATAAAGATGGCTTGTAAATTATTACACTAATAATACTATTTAGTTCTAATTAAGCTACATCTTGACATATATAATTATCTTCAGAACCACATGTCTTGCTTGTATTATCTCCCAATTATTAACTTATAATGTATTCGGTTACGTTTTCATAAATAAAAATTTATTAAATAATTGTGAAAACAAAGATTGTTTTATTATTAAATATTTATTCATCGAATTACTGTTGTAAGGATATAAGATTGTTTTTATACATATTAAGTTACTTTGTTTAGTCCTTTCCGTGTGTTTGTACATTTTGTAGCCAAGAATAATGTTTAAGAAATTTGCATAGATGATAAAACGGGTATGGTACAACCTAGAACCTAGCGTGTGGTGTGTCCACACGCCACACCTACTTCTAGCATTCATATTATACAATTCTTGCATTTTGCTGAAAGCGTGAGACACCAACTAAGACTTCGGGAGTTTACAAATTCACCGTCTATTATTTTTTTAATTACTACATATGTCATTGATTTTTTTACATATTATAAAATTATAATAATAGAAAATCACTGTTCACTGTTCACACGTGAGGTGCGTGCGCTCTATTTTTTTCCATCATTATCATAACAATGAACATAATTCTGGTAAACATCCCCAGTTCTTGGTATTGTGTCAATTATATAAGATCTTTTGAAGACTAAATAATCGATTTTGCCAATTCTCTTACTATGCCGATAAATGAAATTCCAAATATATAACAGCACCAAAGGCCCTCGGAAACCTTTATCAATTAAGGTTATTGTTATTCGTTGATTTCACGTCGAGTAAATATTTACAGGAATGATTTAATTTATTAATATTTATAATTACTTTGTTTGTTTCAGATAAGTGTTCGGTTGCGTGTAAAGGATGTAAGTTACGCGGTGTATCTGGTTATTTTAAGGTTACTTTAAGTAATCGTCAATATAGTTACTACTCATTTTATATTATAAGATATGTAAGGGTTTGAAAAAAATCAGACTTAGATTTTAGAGGACACTAAAACAAAATAATATTACCCTCTTTTCTGTTTTATATATGTTCGTCTTTTATGTAATGTTTTTAAGCAAAAGTGTTATTGATAGCTTCATCTTCACCCGCCTTCTCGAATGGCCACACGTACAATTATGGCGTCGATGGATCTGTCTCCGTGTACATTGGTGGCGCTGATGGCAAGGAGACTACCGTCAAGATCTTTGGCCAAGTGTCTGTGACTGCTCTTGGCAATTGTGCCCACGTTCTCAACGTCAAGAATTTGGCGATTGCTGGGCCAGATGGCAAGGTAAGGGAATCATTTTTTTAATGATTATTTGTAGCTTTATAGTAAATAATCTAATTAGTTTTAAACCTCTCTGCGGTCCATCTTGAATATATTTATAAACCATCTCTTACACTAAGAATAGAGATAATTTATTCTTCTTATTTATACCTATAAATATTTAGAACATAGTAACATAATACTTATCATACATAAAAAAATATGTGTATACAGTATAAGAATTTATTCAAATTATACTGAAATTGGTATATTTAAAAAGCCGCTACACTAGTTTCATATTACTATTAATTTTGGATTGTCCATGATACTGATTAATAAAATATATCTTCCATTACAGAAGTACCCATGCCCGAAAGGCATTGAAAAGCCAGTCCAATTCAGTCTGGAGAATGGTCGTGTTGGAGCCGAAATTTGCGCCACTGATGGCGACACCCGTCGCTCTCTCAACATCAAGAGAGCCATCATATCTCTGTTGCAGACCGAGCAGAAGACCTCCACTCAAGTAATCTTACTTCATAATATGACAATGCTTATGTAATATTTTTTGAGCGGATTTTTTATTTACTTTATTTGCCACACTGTCTTACGGTTCCATCGACTTCTTACCACAGTCTCACCTGTTTTTAGCATACTAATAGACTATTCTTGGGAGTGGCAACGCATCTGTCGACTTCAAGTGGAACTCCTGTTCTGTTCTGTTAAGTTGCTTACAGATACTTGACCACTTGACCATTTACCGTCAGTTGCGTTTTCTACTTCGATCTTATTAAAAAAGTAATTTAGATCAAGTGTTCTGTGGCAAACTGCAATGTTTAAATTAATATTCGTAAATGATATAAAAGAATTTTCCTAGAATTTCAATTTATTGAAACGTCATATCTTCCAGATTGATTTCTTCGGTGCTTGTCCTACTGAAGTCTCATCATCCCAAGAAGGTGGAGCGGTTCTTGTCCATAGATCGCGCGACCTTTCCCGCTGTGCTCACCGTGAACAGGGCAAGAATGAATTCTTAACTGCTGTATATAACCCTACTGCTGTGAGTATTACAAAATTCTCTTTACTATAATACGAAATAAAAAGAAAACATAAGATTAAAATAAAGGAAATAGATGATAAGCGAACAGGTTACGAAAATACATTTATATAGCTATTAAGAATGAATTAAAACTATAGTACATAACATAATGACACACTTGTCGATATCCACATCAAAAATAACGCTTACGAGAAAAAAATGTGTACGATATTTTAAATAAACATATTATGATATAAGGTGTTATTAATAGACTCAGTTATGAAACTATGACTATTTATTTTGATATTAATAAAATATTAAACTTATAGGAGATCAAGAATACCCAGATCCTTCAGTCGAATATGAACGTTGAATCCAAAGTAAACAATGGCGTCCCTGAGAAGGTGACTGCAACTGAAGAGTACTTATACAGTCCATTATCGGTTGGAGAAAATGGTGCTCGCGCCAAGGTTCACACGAAATTGACACTTACTGGAACCGGCCAGGGCGGTGGAGATGCAGGTAAGCAAACATTATAAATTATTACCTCATTTACCACACATACTCTACCCTCAGAAGCGTAAGAGAGGTACCACAAAAATATAGATTTTTTGATTCTATGGCTTCGGATACTTTAAGAAAATACACGCCTTATGATCTAAGCCGAATGACGGTAATTATGTTTAAACATACAAAAAATCTATTTTGAAAATTACCTTTCTCTTAATTATAAAGGTACATCAAGAAAACAACTTTCACATAACATTTTCTCGAAACTATATGGTTATGAAGGCACTATTCTTTCTCTCAGTAATTATGCCTTTGTAATATACTACGTGTATATTGTAGTACGTTACTCATCTATAGATAAAACTTATGTCCTTTCATGACGACATTACAGGTAACTGTGTCGATTCGCGCACTATTATCTTCGAAAATCCTCATGGCAACGCCAATGAGCAGAGCAACTTCAAGAACGCCTTCAACGCTGTTAAAGAGACTGCCAAGACCCTGACCACCGAAGCCAGCTCCAAGTCCGCTGGTAACTTCGCGCAACTCGTTAGGGTGAGTAGAGGAGGTATTTTATGTACTTAATCTATACAAAGTTGAGGATTTTTTTATAAGAAGGTAAATTGTTGGCCGTAACATGAAAATTAAAGTAAAAAGTGCAATTTTGATTACGTTAATTTAATAGCACAATTATATTTTTTTTGACAAATTTATAATAAATGTTCTAAATATTTAAATTTTAAATTATGATTATTTATTAAATTATGATTGTTCTCAGATATTCCGCGTGACCAACAAGGATGATCTGATGAAAATCTTCAACCAAATTAAAGGCAATGAACTTGAAAAGTAAGTAATTATAAACAAACCTTTGTACCATCACAAAAATGAGGAAACGAATTATTAGTTTTAATCAATTTTGTTATAATTTTAAACCATTTATATGTTACGATGAAAAAAGTGTTATACTCCGTTGAGGTTAAAATAAGTTCCTTGTTTTATTAACAAAAACTTACAACTTTGTACGCAGTGGTGAAAGGTTACCTACACAGCGTATATTATATAAGTAGTAAGTATTCAGAAAAAAAACCTTAGAGTATAAATAAGTACAAGGTTTCATGCCATCTGATCTATGACATCACCAATATTTAAACTGCAAATAATAAAGTTTACCATAGACCGATTTTATTTTTTTTTATTCTTATTTATTTTATCTAATAAAATACTTTTATCTGGCAGGCGCGTCTTCCTTGACGGTCTCCTCCGTACTGGAAGCGGCTACAGCATTGAAGCCTCTATCCAGATCTTGAAGAGCAAAGCCTTGAATTCCATCGAAGAGAAACTTGTCTTCCTGTCTCTCGGTAACGCGAGACATGTCAACGATGAAGCGATGAAGGCTGCTGCTGTAAGAATTACTGTTACTATAGCTTTGTGTCTAATAATGGTGATCAATGAAAAATTAAGGTCAGCTGATCTCTGTTGCTTTAGATTGTGGATTAGTTGGAATCTAAAGTTTGCTGGGTTATGCGTGTTTGGCAAAGGGAGATCTCC
>MOOZ01000573.1:112032-133126 GCA_002930495.1 Cecropterus lyciades | reverse complement strand
GCGTGTCTGCAAGTTGTTCAGAAAATCAACATCAGTAGATTCTTTTCCATAATAACTATTATCACAAAATTTCAGAATAAATAGTTGTTATTCTTGTGGAGGTATACTGGAAACAATAATTTCCTGTTCTGGGTCTGGGTGTTGGTGTATTCGTCTTGTGTGTTTTAAGTGACGTAGAAAAAAATATAGTTAGGGGCTATGAGTAAAGAAAGCGTTGTTGCACTTCCAGGGGAAACGAAGACCGGCAACGTGGAGTTAAAGGCCCAGTACGGCAAGGGCAAGACCGCCAGCATCGCCGCGCGCGCCACCGCCGCGCCGCAACACACAGCGCTCAAGCTGTCCGCCAACGCACCGCAAGCTGAGAAGTTCAAGAGACTAGAAATTGATTTCAATTCCAAGGTAAGAATCTTCAAAAAGATGATATCCCGTCTTGCAGGAGCATCTTTGCCATTAAAATCTGCAAGAATTAGTTTTGCTGCATGCAGTAGATACATAGTGCGTTCGGGTTGATGTCTCTTAGAAGACTCTAATAAATGAGATAAATTCAAGGAACTAAAAATAGAACTTCACTTTCAAGGTAAGATTCTTCGAAATGACGATACTCCGTCTTCCTGTTCCACGAACATGTGCACGATATGGTTTTTCTACTTGCAATAGATATACGTATTCATTGCATTCGATTTAATCGTGTTTGGTGCGCTGTTTTTATGCTATCATTAGTAATTCGAGTGGTAGAGCTTGATTCACATTACATCAGCTTTAAGAAATGCACCAAAGCTATTCTAAGTCTAATTTCCATTACATTTTTAGTGGAAGTAATTCCAGAGAGCTTTGATGAAATGGTTATTACTGCACCTAATTAGAAATTATTCAACAGAAACCCTCACCGGACACTGTGAGCTCGCAATTGGTGATTGACGCGGACGGACGCGTCTACAAGTCGGACAGCGTGGTCGTATACTCCAAGTCACAGCCACTCTTTGACCTCAAATACACCAACCCTGATAGTCCCAAGCAGAGCAGGTGGGTAACGGGAACCTTGGACTTTTGATTATACCTTCGTTAAACCGTCTTTGAAGGCTGTATGTGAAGAACAATTCATACAAAAGCACTCCGTCTACGTTTATGATAGTCGCTTTGGATGTCGCTTTTACTAAAGAAACTTTTTGCCTATATCAAGATTATTACGTCATATCATAATCAATCTATTTCGTACATTTTATATCAGTTAAGTATCAAAAACTAGTTTTTTACGTATATCACAAAGTGCGAAATAGCCTCAATATCTACATCAAATTCAATCATGTGAAGTCGTGAAACTAAAAAGTAGTATTCGCTTTAAAAATGAATTCATGTTTAGCAGATATCTGTGATTTGATACTAATTTTCCAAAAAATTTCAAGGATCTACTTGAAAGGAACCTCGATGAGCTCGAACCAGGGCAAGCTGGAGATGAAGGTGGAGAACGTCCGCGACTTCAATATGGATATGAGCTCTGAAGGCAGTGTCCAGAAAGACAACGTCGTCTTCAAGTTCAACGGTAACGCTGAGAAGCTTGGCTTGAAGAACTGCGCTGTAGACATTTCTAGCAAGGACGCTGGTAACGGCAAGAGGCTGGAATTCCACGCTGTCAATGATAATAAGAATGTTTTGAGTGGCAGGTTAGTTCCTTTTTATAAAACGTGTTTTGAGGCAAATATCAACTTGGTGCTGTTGTAGCAATATATTTGAATGTATTATCAACAAAATACTAACTTTGTACTTTGCTGCTTTGCACTGTTTGAAATTTGCAAATGATTTTAAGAGAGAAGATTTCTACGTTAACAATATTTTTTTTTGTAAATAGTAATTGAATCTCTGTATGGCTGATTGCCGTTGCAGAATTATGCCACATTCATACAAGGTCGTATATATAAGATTTTTATTTCTTTTTCTATAGCACCTCATTCATCAGCAAGCAGGAGGGTCCAAAGACTATCATCGAAGGTTCCGGCTCTGTGACGTTAAAGAATGACCAGAAACCAGCTAACTTCAAATACATCCGCACCATTCTCACCGAGGGCAACGAACAGGGCATAGAGGTAATATATTGCAAACATAAGCGATATTCCTTCGATAGTTTTCGGAAAAAATTCACCGTCATCTGCTCTTGGTGTATACTTGTTATTAAATTAATGATAATTATTTATTTGCCGTTCAATCAGCGTATCAGGAACTTTCAGTAAATCATTGAACATGCAACAAATAAGAAATCAAATTTTCAAGTCAAAAGTCTTTCAATTATAATAATAAAACAATCGATGGAATTAATCTTAAAAAAAATATTCATAAAAAAGGTTATTATCAAAAGTATACAGCGACTGCTTTTACGAGTATGTTGAGCTAAAGTATGTGACTTAACGTTAGGTGGACATCAATCTTATAAACGGGTAGTAAACATTTGTACACTTGTATACAGACCTTCGTAAATCTGGCCATCGGCGAACGTAGCTACGTGGCAGAGTCGCGCGTCACAAACCTGGAATACAAGAACTCATACGTCTACTGCGAGGAGAAGAAACAGTGCGCACACGTGGACATGCTCTCCAAAATCAACGTGCAAAGTAAGAGTTTTAACAAATTCTCGTGATAAAAAAGGGTTAAATACCACTACCGATCCTATTTCTGCCTTTGTAGTTTTTTTAAGGTGGCAAGAGACAATTGTAACTTGGCGTATCTTAGATAGGACTTTTACCCAAGGATGATTATATATTTCCATTTGCATTTCCATTGCAGCAGTCACTACTGATCAAGTGGACTGCTTGATTGTTTGATACTTTCATGTCATAAATAGACTAGCATACTATTAAAAAAGAAAAACGTTAGTCAAAATGTGAAATAAATTCAAATTTCCACTTCTTCTAGAACCCGGCGTTGTTCAGCATTTGGTGAACGTAGGATTCGATCTCCGTAAACTAGGCTTCGCACCTGAATTTGGTCTAGAGATTGTCAACGAGTTCTCCGAGAAGAAATTTCCGCAGTACGATTTGAACCTCCATATCAACAAAGAGGACAAGAAATACCATCTACATGTATACAGCCAGCCTGATTTTGGCAGTAAGTATTTGTTTGATTACAGATTTTTATAAAACTTTGCGCCATTTTATCATCACCAAATCTTTATAATCTCCCTGTTAGCCACGGAGCTTTTCTCATAAGGATACCCGGTGCTGATTGTAAACTTCACACACGTTACAGACGTTTACACTGTTTTCGAACATGCAGGTTTACTTCCGATGTTTTCGTTTACCATTACAACATGTGATTATTTATTTCTAATATATGTATAATAACCTCTAAAAATCAGTTTGTGTCCAGACACAACTTCAACTCTTACAATAATTGAAATTCCAGAATTTCAATTATTGTAAGAGTTCAAAAAACTGACAACTAAGCTTTCGTATATCACGTAATCTGCAATTTATCCAATTTAAGGAGATTATACATTTGCCATTACCAAAAGTCTTCACCAAAAGTAACCACACTTCTTTTTTCAGAGTTCCCAGCTGGTATTACCGTGACCTTGCCCCAGAGAGTGCTTGCCCTAGAGTCGTTGGTGCAATATCCAACAGGCAAGAGTTTGCCTTTCCCCATCCGTGGTGAGGTGTGCTTATATCCAGACAAGAACAGGCCACAGCAAAAGACTGCGGCGAGGTTTAACATTGATATGACGACCAGCGATGTTCAAGGATCTGCTATCGCTGAGTTTGGCTTCAGTCACCCTAAATTGGGCAAGGTACAAAAATTATTAGATTTTTATATAGTATTTTTTGGCTTTTGTCCTTCACAAATTCTTCTCTGAAAACACGTATACTGTAATGACATAAAAGTTGTGCCTTTAACATCAATTAAACTGCGTGGTCGTTTGTTGCTTCTACCGCCTATAATCGTGATGGAAATCTTCAATGTAAGTCCATTAGTCTCACCCATATCTATCTTACACGATTCGTTGTTCATCACGGTTTAATCTTTATTGTTCTCGTTCTGGTTCAAAAAATTCCACTTGCTTTGTTCATACAATGCTTTCGTGCCCAATTTTTCTCTTGGTTTGGATTACTCTTCTATTTCTTTCTTTCAGGTCTATTTGACTGTGATGAAAGGTGTTAACGGGCTCAGAGATACCTCTTTGTACTATGCGTTAGTAGACTGGAAGTTAAATATATTATGTAATATTTGATAATATTTCAGGAAGTAACCTTGAAACTCCGTGGAAACGTCCAGAGGCCTGATGACAAGACACTAAAGATTGAGACTTCCGCTGCTTTATCCCATCCATCGCTTGGAGGCGTGAGTTTTTGACTTATTTATATAAGTACAGTCAAGTTTCTAAAATTAACATGTTCACTCTTGCTTAGTTATAATTCATTTTGTTATATTGAACTTCTTCTTGTATCAAAGTATTCTAATATAAACTTTAAAATTTAAGTGTTTTTAACCGACTTCCTAAAAGAAAGAGGTTCTATTCTCTATCGTCATGTATTATCTATTCGTCGGTTAAATACCTTTTCGTCACATATATTTTTGTGAAGACATTTTTCTATCTTGTATACATTAAAAACAAACTCCTAATACAATTTTACTTTCAGGACCGCGAACCCAAGTTCTACTTGGAAGTTAATCCAGTGCACATTAAGGTCATGGTAAGTGAACTCTTATTCAAATTTCCCATCAATAAGTTATCAGTTCAATACAATTAGTTATTCTATTGCTATAGATACTAAGCTAAAATTCCTTACAGCTGGACACACCGATCGTGAAAGTCTTTGATATTGAAGGCAGTGCTATCCTGAAGGACAATTTGCAGCAGGGAGAAGTGAACTTCTGCTTCTTGGAAGGAAAGCCTGTGACCTTGAAGGCTATTGCTAAGGACTTCAAGTACTACGAGTTCACTACAGGATATAGTGGTAAGGTTTCTTTCGTTTTTATTGACCTGTAATTTTAAGACTTATTTGAAAATTGTATTGTATAAGTAAAGTGTAAAGTAGAGCCGTTGTAAATATTTTTAGAAATTATTAATATAACGAGTATGATAATGAATTCAAATTGCCACTAGTAGTGTCACTGGTAGTCTAATGATCCTAGTGGTTGCGCAGTCACTATACCAGACTGTCACGCAGTGGGTTTCGGGTTTGATCCAGGCTAGACAGGTATCTAAATGAGTAATTAATACTCCTGTTCTGGGTCTGGGTTGTAGTTGTGTAGTGGATTTGTCTTTATATGTATTATTGGCACCCACCACACATGAGGAAATCCTCGTGTCGGGATGTAAAGGCATTATTTTTATTGTTAAAAAAAATGAAATAATTTTTTGTCTGCTATACTGTATCCATTCCTTCCAATCCATCAATATTTATCAAAGAAGTCAGAAAAACAGCTTAAAGACTGGCAGGAGATGGCAGAAAGTTGGCAAGATAAGTAAGAAGATTAATTTGATTTTATAAAAAAAAAAAATTATTATCATTTTTTTTAGATGACAAGGAACGCAAGCTGTCGATTATTGGTCACATTGAGCCTGAGAAGCGCTTGGATATCTCCGCGGACATCATCCTCCCCGGACACAAGAAGAACATCGTTCACGGCGCCCTCTACCTGAAGGACAATCTTGTCAAGAGCGACTACGGTGCCTCTAAGGAAAACTTTAACTACTTCGTGGTAAGAATTGCAAAAAATATTTATTTACTTTATTACTCTCCTTGATGGAACAGTTAAGTTGAAACTAGTGATGTAGATTTTTGTCATTTTTTTTTATTAATGCCATAATGTATTTATTGTCATGTAACGGGAAATGTATTTGATTAGCAAACCTAATTTTTGTTAGAAGATCTTAGTAGCAACAGTTGGTCAGAAAAAAGCTGATATTTTTTTGATTATCCATTGTATATAATGATGTTATAATTTTGTCAGAGTGCCCTGAAGAACGACGTTACAACCCTTGAGACCAAGATTAAAGGTTTGGCAGATAAGGCGAGTGAGGAGTTCAAGAAGACCATGAAGAGGGTGGAACCGACCATCAAGCAGATGGAGCAAGCGTACTCAGAAGATTTCAAGAAGTTAATTAACGAAATCTCTAATGACCAGGCGTTGAAGGAGATTTCGGAGTCATTGTAAGTAATTAATGCAAAAAATACACCTGTCTTAAGATAACAAAATATTTTTGTTCATATCATTCGCTCCGCTCATAGACATCAGTAATCAACCCTAGATAAGAACATAGTTCTACCTGTAGTCGGCCATTTGCTACCGTTAAGAACTAAGTTGGAACGTCGAGACAAGTATGTCTCCCTTGCCACACCTTACCCATCACGACACAGCTTAACACTGCTGTTATTAAGCAGAAATAGGTGTGGCTGTGGAGCGGCCAGTCGATCCACAAAGGGTTGTACCAACTTTGAAACTTATCAGGTGTTAAAATTGTTTAAAAATATTTGTAGGAACCACATCGTCCAGTTATTAGCAAAGATGATTGATGACATCGCAACGGTGACCAAACCGATCGTCGACAAAATAAACACCGCCATCACCGATATCTGCCACAAGACCCAAGAGTTATATGAGAAACAGGTACGAAAATTTACCAAAAATTTTAGCTGTAAAATAGCAGATTAATGTATAGGCATATAAATGCGTGCAGTGATAGATAAATAGAGTAGATGGATTTTAATTACAAAAACTAATATTTAAATCTAGATACCGACTAAAATTATATTTTTGTTCTATTGAATAAAAATCAGTAGTTTTTATTTGGTGCGTTTTAAAGTGACGACCCGCGTGGCGGAGCGGTCACCATACCGGGCTGACACGCAGTGGGTCCTGGGTTCGATCCCCGGCTAGACAGAAATCTGAATGATGAGTTGAGATTTCTGTTCTGGGTCTGGGTGTTTGTGTATTCGTCTTTGTGTGTCCTTGGCACCGACAACACAGGAGAAAATCTTAGTGTGGGGCTATGAGTATAGAAAGCGTTTTACGTAAGAAAAAGTAAACAAACAGAGACAGAGACAAAAAATCTAAAAAATATGAAAATTATTTCTATTTTCACTCATTCTTATATCTCAAAAATATTTTACTTGACGAATTGTGACGTAATAGGAGCACTGAACTTAATTTATCCAAGAAGATTCTGGAAAATGTACAATATTTTGACTCTGCAACATCTGAGATCGTTCGTTCGAAGTTCGTGAATTTATCCGATAGTTATATCCTTGCTAATATTTTAGGTTGAACCACAATTCAAACAACTCTACACCAACGTATCAACAATGCTGAAGGAATACTTGGACGGACTCATCGACGCTGCCACCTACTACGTAGCTTTGGCTATCGACTTCTTCGAGAAACATAAGCCTGAACTGCAAGAATTAGCCAATACATTCACAGAAATCTTTAAGGGTGAGCTACCGGTTACATCCACTTAAAAATTACTTTAATATTAAATAAGATTTTTTTATATGGAATTATATATATATATATAATCAACATCAGATAAGATCTTACCTGAGTTTGGCCACAGGTGCCTTGCTTCCGTTGAGGACTAAGAATGTATTTGAACAGCCAAAAATGCAACTAAAAATGATGACGAAACTAAAGTGATGAAAAAACTATCTTTCACTAAGAAGGATACTGACTTTTAGATATAGAAGAGAGTTCAGGTTATCTAGGCACCATTACACTGCTGCTATGGAGCAGAATGGAATGAACAATGTCGTCTAATATAGTCTTCATATCTTCATATATTCATTTTACTTTTATCCTTGTAGATTTGACAAGAATCCTGGTGGCTCAACTTAAGGAATGGCGTGCGAAGGCGACAGAATTCTTTGGGGATCTCGGCGCTCAGATCAAGGAACTACCCATCATTTCTTTCATCAAAGAGAAGGTAAGAGAAAAGTTAATTGTAAATTATAGAATGCAAGGGTGAATCCTACTCAATATCATAAATCAATGAAAGTTACATTGAAAATTATATCAATGAAACCAAAACGGAAAAAAAAGATACAAACATTGAAAATATAATAAGTAAAATTTCCTTTAAATTTCAATCGCATAATGAAAGATGAAGAAAATCTGGTTCTTAATCATACATACATTTTTTTTTCAGTACTTAAAGTGCACAACTTGCTCGTAAATAAATCTAAATGAAAGACTCTTCATACATCTAAATTTATGGCCGAAAACTTGACCTGAAAAATAATTTGTTGACCTATTTGTTTCAGTACCAAGAGCTATCGATTCCGCAACAACTCCTGAACATGCTGAAGGAGATCCACAATGCGGTACGTGGAGTGCTGCCCACAGAAGAGGTCAGAAGCTTCGCGGATGCACTGTACAAGTACTCTGAGAAGGTATGAGCATAAAATAAGTACTCTATCAAAAAATCATAAAGGGAATTGGATTGATTTTAAAAGAAAATAAAGAAATTGTGAGATTTGATTTTATTTTATTCGGTTTGCAAGCTCTTTCTTGCCACAGACGTGTAAGATGTGGAACGAGCTTCCTCCTAAGGTATCTCCGGAGCGTTATGACATGGGGCCCTTCAAAAAGGTGCGAAAAGAGCTCCTCTTCAAAGTCGGCGATGCATTGGCGACTCCTCTGGAGTTGTAAATGTCCATAGGCGACGGTGACTACTTTCCATCCGGTAGCCCATCTGTCTTATCGTTAAGCTTAAGTATAAAAAATACTTTTAAGTCGTTCGATTATTAAATTAACTTGTTCTATTGATGTAGGGTCTTTTGATGTAATGCTGCCACGTATGGACTTTATGGAAGATCTCAAATTTTACATGACTGAGATCACAGATGTGTTGCCAACCCTGACTTGCATTAAATAATCTTTTGCGGGTTATCAAAATCTTCAAAATACAACATACGAGCGACACAATAAACATTAATTAAAAAAAAAAAAAACTCGTAGTAAATTATATAGAGCTGTAATATCTTTAAATATTCTCAATAAACATAACGTTAGTTTTATATGTAATAGTGAATGTTCTAGGCACAATAAATACATTCCATTTCTACGCAGTTCCATTAAAAAACTGCTACAATCTTGCTAACTTTAATATCAAATATGGTACTATTTATCGATGATATGGAACTTATGATTTAATAATTTTGTCTATAGAAACTCAACCAGGAGAAAATGGATGAGGCAGCTGAACTACGCAACGTGTATGAGAAGCTTGTCGCCGCTGTCGGTTCGCTCGTGAAGTTTGTACGCACACAGCTGAACGAGCTGGGAGTACCAAGCGTACCTATGGTCAGCAGCGTGAGTACTCAGGTCTTACTTTAGTATGCTAGAAGTAATTATCAGGATACCGCTACCTATTTCTTAGATTTTTTGATCTGAGACATCTATAGGCGCACGTAAACCTGATTGTTGGCGTGGCGATCGCCACACCGTATTTATTTTTGCGCTATCTGGTTTACATTTTCGGAACTATTAAGTATCGAACAAAACTAAGCGGGCTGCGGTGTTAGTTCGATTTAGTACGGGATACTGTTCGTAGATGGCGTTATATTTATTATCCTATATATTTTGTTCCTGTCGCAATCTTGTCTTTTATGCTTATTACTTGTACGAACACAATGTTTCAAATCTGCCAGACGTCCCGTAGCGTCTATTTTTTCGGTTTAAGGATTTCATATATTTAAAGCTATCATCATAGTAAATATCTCATTGCTGGTTGCAATAAAAGTATAAATGTTCGCTCTAAATATCATGAAATATTGCAGCGAACGATTATGTTCTCGCCGCAAATATTCTTATATACAAAATGACAATATTCATATATTATGTACTGCAAGCGTGAAAGTTGAGTAATTCTTGACAAATTTCGCTTCAATTTGCAGTGAAATTTTGTGGGTTTGTAAGATCATACATATACATTTGTTTCATCGCTCATCACTGACGCTTGCAGCGCAGAACGGTTGTCGCTTAAACCGAATGTTTCGTGGCCCATACGTAGCAAGCAGATAGTCGTACCTATTGTTTGTGTTTTGGGCATCGCAATTTTTAAATGAAAAATAAAACTGGAAAATGCTTTTATTTATCTCAAAAACTCATAAGTTCTACGTGTTTTATGATTTTAGACTAATATTATCGCGGAATTGTTACATTTTAATATGTTACGGATACTCAGGATATGTTGTTTTTAATTTTTTTTTACATATCGTGAATAGCCGTAACTTATTAAAATTCTACGTAATTGCTTTACTCTTAAATATTTTGCTGATTTTTTTCTTTTTGTTTATACAGTTGCCTTTCATCGGCCCAACATCGATGTCTTCTCCAAGCTTCGGAGGATCTGCGTCCTTCAGTTTGATCAACCAGTTCATCCGTGGAGATATCCCCAATCCTCTGGACATCATCAGGGCATACAGACCTCGCTCTTTGAACCCACTGGACGAAGTACCCGCCAAATGTAAGAATATTACTAAAAATATGTTTAAACATTTTATAAGCAAGAGATATAGTAAAGGAGACATACTTATTTAAGGTACTCTAACTGTTATGTTGTAAATAAATAAAATTAGACCTCGGGGGAAGCAACGTACTTTTGGCCAACTTCAGATAAGATTACATTATCCTGCAGTTGATCACAAATGTGGATGGGCGGCAATACCCACTTACCATCAGAACTGCATGCTCGCTTACTACTTCCATATTTTATCTTACTATTTTTTATATAGTATGCAAGTAGCAATCGAGCATGTAGTGCACCTGATGGTAAGTGGCTACTGCCGCCCACAGACATCTGTTATCAACCCTAGGTAAGACCAAAGTCTCACCTAAACCACAGATACGTTGCTACCCCTGAGGGCTATGATGGAATGCCTTGGAAAAGTATATCTCCCTTACGACACCCTTCAGACCAGAACACAACAGGGCATAACACTGCTGTTATTAGGCAAAAAAATAGGTGTGGCAGTGGTGCTTCCGGAGTCGAACCACAAAGTGTTAGAGAACGAAAATAAAATAAAATAAAAAATAAGAGTTCTACCACCTTCCAAATTTATACGAAAGTAATTATGATACTCATTACCGAAAACGTTAATGAAGCGAGGGAGCCGCGGTAGGTAATGAGCTAAAACGTTTTTTCTGCTATTTACGAAATAAATCTCTCTTAACCACAGTGAGAGCGGTGGTCATCAACGGTCAGCACATATTCACCTTCGACGGCCGCCACCTGACGTTCCCGGGCAACTGTCGCTATGTGTTGGTCCACGACCACGTCGACAGGAACTTCACGCTCATTTCGCAGCTCCAGAACGGACAACCCAAGTCGCTCATCCTGGAAGACAAGAGTGGCACCACCATCGAGTTGAAGGAGAACGGACAAGTAAGATTTCCTGACTTTATTTTCTCATGCTACTGCACTGGATAATTTTAAGGTTAAAACAAACTATATAAAATCCCAATAAAATCAAATCCAAAAATTTGATTTGCGCTTTTATATATTTTCATCATTCCAAGAGTCTCATATTCGATTTTTAATGAGTTCGTAATCTCGATTTTTACTCGATTGGCTCTTTATAATGTTTACGAATTAGTGACTAAGTTACATATCCTTGATTCCATACATTGGAAGAACAACTATTCACTGCTTCAATGATCTGTTTGAATTTCTTAATCATGAATGCTATTTTGTAGGTGGCACTAAATGGAGCTAACCACGGGTTCCCGGTCATTGACAATGATGTCTTTGCGTTCAAACAACCCAACGGCCGCATCGGACTTGGTTCTCGCTATGGTCTTATGGTATTCTGTACCAGCAAACTTGAGGTGAGTATTGTGAAATATTTTTACACTTAGTAGCGTTGTTAGAATAACACCAGATTTTATCTTGAAGCTTTCTTGATTTAACTAAGTTTTAGTTCTCACTTCGCTGATCAAGTGTCTGTGGTCGTGTAAATTTATAATTAAACAGCAATTATTATTAAAAAGTATGTGCTCTTCATATTTGAAGAGTTCCGAACTCGTTATTTATGGTATTGTTTTCTAAGAATTAATTGATGTTGTACAGGTGTGCTACATCGATGTCAACGGTTTCTATCTTGGCAAAATCCGCGGTCTTCTGGGAGACGGAAACAACGAGCCTTTCGATGACTTCAGGCTACCTAATGGAAAGGTAAAAATTCTATCTGTCTATGTATTGTGATATATATTTCTTACATGTTTCTTTTATTATAAAGCTCCATGCAGCTCCACACGGTGTTTTACAAGTTATTTTAAAACTAAACATTTACGTTAGGTGTTAAAAAAGATACATTTTGCAAAGTTTAACGTTGCAAAGAAGACCTAAGTGAAAAGACCTCTTGGTAATGTAAAATATTTTCTTAGGTTCAGTTTCCAGATGTCATTCATGGCCATGTAAAGTATTTTCTTTATAAGATGAAGTAGCAAATAAGCATGTAGTCCACCCGATGTTAAATGGTCTCTACCGTCCATGGACATCCGGATCCAATTCAACAGATCCGTTGCTGATCCCAAGGACAAAGGTCGCCTTATATGAAAGTTAGTTGGCAACCATATTCTTCTACCGAAACGTAGGAATTGCTTCACGTTAAATAGGTGTGGCAGCGGTACTTCTGCCGTCGAAGCATCACAAATCTACCTTGCTTATATTTGACTTACTTTTTCAGATCTCATCGTCGGAGAGCGAGTTCGGCAACGCGTACCGCATGGCCGGCAGCTGCCCGCCGGTGAAGACGCCGGAGCACTCTCACCAGCAGCACCACATGGCGATGCCGCCGGCTTGTGAGGCGGTCTTCGGCGGTCAGTCCCCGCTCCGTCCTCTCTCTCTCGTTCTGGACATCAAGCCTTTCAGGTAACTTTTATATATACTACTAGATGTACCCTGCGCGTGGTGCTATGCCACCAATTGAAATAAATTTGACTCACAGTGACGCCATCTGTCGAAAATTGGTCGTATCAACTCAGAAAACCTTTGTGGGCTCATGCACAACAACTTTGCTAAAGATCATCACATTATTAAATGCATAGTTTACGATTCTATAAAGGACATACAGACAAAATTCATTTTTATATATATAGAAGGTGATTGAAGAAAATGATGATCTTTAAATTATTATAATTCTTGATAAAGCAAATGAATTTAATTAAATGAATACTAAATGTAACCTCAAGATATGTTAGACATCCTTAAAATTAATTTCAGTAATTTTATTGTTTGATGCAATTTCAAACATACAGACAAACAGTCAATAAAAATCCGAAAAAGTATAGTAATGTTAATTATCAGTAAATCTTATAAATCACGCGGTCTCATCTGCGTTAAAAATGTTATATAAGAGTTTGAATGATAATAACTTTTCCTTCCCTCTATTCATGTAAGGTAACGCTTTTAACACGCTCCGTTGACAGGCAAGTTTGCAATTCTAAGTCCTTCCCACTATCTTTTGGATAAGGATGAACGGTAACGCTTTTAACACGCTCCGTTTTAGACAAGCGTGCATCCACGCGGTGAGCGGCGAGGACGAGGCGGCGTACCGCGTGGCGTGCGACCTCGCGCGCGGGTACGCGGCGCTCGCGCTCAGCGGGTTGCTGCCCGCCGCGCTGCCGGCGCGCTGCGTGCGCTGCACCGACGCGGACACGCCGAAGGAGATCGGCGACGTGTATGAACTCAAGCTGCCGAACAAGCAAGCGGATATCGTCGTCACTGTCGAGATTACTAAGGTTCGTTATGATTGTTACTGTTTTATCGTAGTGGTGGATTCAGAGGCGGAGAGACTTCAGAAATAAGATCACTTAAGCTACCCCACTGATAGCATAAGTTCTAGCCACTAGGATGTAACATTGAATTTGTCGCGACTCAAAAGGTGAAATCTAAATAGTCTTTAACATTTGTGTCACTGTAATTTAACGACTAAAAAAAAGTTCGCTGAACATAATATTCTGCCGCCCCTAATGCCGATTTTGGTGCCCCCAAAGACGTGGCGCCCTGGGGGGGGGGGAAACTCTATGCCCCTCTAAAATGATCTTTTAGAGCGAAAAAGGGTACCCACATTCCTCTAGGCTTTTTAAAGGTTTGTTTGATAGACATCGAAGGAATCTCGATCAAGATCAGAAGGAAGAAATATTTTTGAGCCAATTCCTATAAAACCAGCTCATATATCGTCAAACAAAAATAAAGACAGGATTTTTTTCATTATACTTGAAAACTTTTCATATATGTACAATAAATATCTGTCTTTTTTAAACAGAACAACGAAAAATACTACAAGGAAGTGGTAGTCCCACTTGTGGGCACGCTTGTGGACACATTGAAGAGCAAGAAAATTAATGACATCAAAATATACCTCGTCGGCATTACTTCGAAGTTCCCCTACCCTATCGTCTATGATACTGATTGTAAGTATAACATGCAAAAAATATATATAATTTAAGGTGCAGTTACAAGGTAGAACGGTATGATACACTCCGGGAGGTACCCCCGCCACACTTATTTTTAGCGTGAAGCTGTTCTAGCTTCGATTGAAGGATTATGGTTGCTGGCTCATTATCATAGGAGCCATATGAGGCGACCATCTTATTCCTCGGGAGTAGCAACGTATCTGTGACTGACAGAATCCCTGTTCTATTATCAGATGTGACCGCAGTGACCGCAGTGACTACTCAACATCATGCTTGTTTGATATTTCAAACTTATGAAAAAAGTAAAACCCGAACGCACTTCACTGCGGTTCGGTCATTATTAGAAAGATAAATGAGTCTTCTAGCAAACTAATGAAAGGATATTCATAGGAAGAAAGAGAGCTCTTTTTTAAAGCCATCATTCAATGATTTCTTCTCTTGAATTACAAATGTACAACTTCTAATTTTTGTATTATAATGAAACTTTACAATACAATAATTTGGTATCTCCGAGTTGATGTGATGACCAGGAAGTGGATAGTGCGACTCTTCAGTGGCCACCCTCGAGTTTGAACTTATATAACAAACATTTTTTCTTTAACAAGATTAGTGCGCGGCAAAAGCGAAATTATTAACTTATTATTATTTACAGTGAAACTCAAACATCCGAAAGTTCAGTTTGATGACGAAAGCCGTTACGACCTGTTCAAACCCATCAAAGTGCATCAGGAAACCATCGATAAATACGAGGAGGTTGTGGTGGACGTCATCAACTACTTCAGGGTTAAACTTGGTGAGTATACTTACATCAGATTTTTATTTATTATTTTATTTTAATTTGTCTGGGAAATTTATTATGGTCTTAATACTAAGTCATCATACAAATAGGGAATTCGTTCATCAGTAAAGTGTAAATATAAGTGTAATAGACTATACAAAAATAATTAATTAAGGCAGTTTACATAATAACAGCATAGTTAAATGTTAATTTAACATTTAACATTTAACTTTGTCCTCGGAGCTTCAACTTGTTGACTTGTTTCACTTAGTACAACGATTTGGTGGTAGATTTTTGACAAATGGTTAATAGCAACGAATTGTCCGCAGAATTATAAAGAACGCATATTGGTATATTGTGCATTACGATTTTATTAAACAAAAACAATATTTGAATCTGGTGTACATACCGGTACAGGACTACTATGGAAGTACATTTTAACAAAGAAAAATATTTGAAAAAATATATAAAAAAATAAGATATTTTTCCATTTGTATCTAAAAGTCAATGTTTAAAGCAAAATAAAAAGAAAGAACAGAGTAATAAATAAGAAAAGAAAGAGCCAAAGTTTTACTACGTTGAATCCTGAATTCTCCACTAAAGTTCCCAATGTTCCCATTGTAATGAAGAACAGTTGCCACTGTCACTTTATATTTTGTCTTTTGCAGGCTTATACAATGTAATGCTGACTTACCAGAGCGTGTGGGAGCTGCCTCTGCGGCCCGGTGCCGTTAAGCACTTCGTCGCTTCAGTTGGCGAGCAATGCGAGAGCCAGTTCTTCCCAGTAAGTACTTCTGCAAGTCTTATATTCTATTCTATTACGCCAAATTTAAGCAATAGCATATAAAACCTAGGTTGTATTTGAAGTCAATAACAGATACGTTGTTATAAATATAAGAAACCTCATCCTTCGAAAATACCACTTGAAATAGGTGTGGTGGTTATATATCCTCGAACCATTCTCGTTCTTTCTTATTTCTCTTGGGGTCTATATATGGGAGATGGGCGACAACGCCTTTCTGCGAAGTTACTATATTATACATCCAGCATATGTTTCTGCATTTTATCCATTCTTTCTTTTGCTTATCGTACAGTATTTAAATCTTGACGGAAATACATAGAGTACTAGAGGGTTTTGTGGTTCTTACCTATCGTTGCCATATCTTTTAATGAATATTGCTAACAGTATCACTATTGTGTTTTGACCTAAAGGACAAAAGATATACTTATTTCACTAAAATCACTCTCTCTCTTTCATTCTCCATAATAATAATCAATCTGAGATGGACTTTATGCCGAAATACATGATAGATGCATTATATTTGTTACATTTATATTAACGATACATGGAACAGTCGAAACATGAAAAGTCGTTAGTAAAATAATATAGGAATAAGCATAGAAATAAATGTATGACCAATGCTCATTAGAGCTGAAGCAAACTTTAGTACAAGTTCGTTACTAAATAACGGGTACTTGGTCTGCCAGTAACGAATAGTTGCTCGCGAACGTGAGCTTGATTTGGTATACGATCTTACAATCAAATTTGAAATAGATAAAGTCAACGAATGTTATACATGTTGCTATTTATGCAACATATTAGAAAATGTCAAGTGTTTCTCCAACTCAACTTCAAGAAATCTGAATCGCCAGGCACTCTAATTTATTACCTTTTATTATTTAACAAAAACAATGTATTTTACTTTTTCATGACGTCTTACCTCTTCCACCCTTCCCCCAAGAATTTTTCTCTTAACAATCGCATACGTATAGAATGCGACTAGCATGTGATGTTACACGCTAGTATCAATAGTAACTATACGATACAAAAGAGTACTTATAGTTAAAATAACGAGTACATACGGATACATAATTTGTTACTTTCACAGTACTAATGCTCATTATATTTCAGATGGAAGCCATCAGCGCAGTGATGTACGAAGACATCATGGAGAACAACGCCATAACACACACTTTGGTCTTCGGGCTGGACGGTCTTACCATGGGAGGCAAACCAGTTGCCGGTGAGTCCAGATCCTTTGTGTTCATTGACTCTCTTTCAGAATGATTGAGAAAACTTCCAAATAGTCTATATAAAGGTTGAGCGGTCACTATACCGGTCTGACACGCAGTGGGTTCCGGGTTCGATCCCCGGCCATTTAAATCCACAGACATCTAAATGATGAGTTTATATTTTCTTCTTGGGTCAGTTGTGCATCTATGGTACCCACAACACAGAAGTAAAATCCTAGTGTGGGGCTATGAGTGTAGAAAGCGGTTTTTTTTTCACAGCTTGTCTTGTTTTTAACTAATGAATGCGCATTTAAGCTTATGATAATGAACGTGCATTAAAGCTTATGAAGATAGTCTTTTGACAGATGTAATTATTTTCAGCTGCACACAAGACCTTAGCTGCCAAACACGGAGCCATTAGCTTGCCACATGACGCCTGCGTGGACATGACATTTAAGGTAAATCATCGTATATATTACTTATTATTACCCGACTACGTCAAAAGGAGGGTAATGTTTTTCGTGCGTATGTATGTTTGTTTGTATGTATGTCCATTTCTTTGGCACCCGCCCAAACGGCTTGACGGATTGTGACGTATGGCGTATCATTCGACCAGTCTCTTTGGAGAGTGACATAGGCTATATAATTTTAAAAAATGGTACCTGGAAATAGAGGAAATAGGCGGAGAAGGGGTGACTTTTTTACTATTGCGACAATATGGGTATCAAATGAAAGCTAGTAAATAGACTAGTTTAAAAATATAAGTATTATAATACTTTTACTTGACTATTTTGACAAAAAAACGCATATAAGCGTTTATTTAATTATAGGAACGGACGCGGGCAAACGAATAACGGGTGTTGCGTTCGTTGGTACTGTTCGCTCCGTAAACGTCGTTGATGTTGCGTGCCGCTTGTGCTGCTTTGTGGCCACGGCGGTACTCGTATAATTACTCGAATTTTTAACGTATCCATAATGACGAAAAATGTTCGAATGCGATGAAAACAAAACACTAACTATGAAACAAATGAACATTTTTGGAAAAAAGAAATCATGTTTTTAAAATAAAATTAAAATTAAATTTAAATTATCATACAAAAAATATTTTGATTTGGAATAGCCAGTACGGCAGAACGGCAATTTCATAGGCAAAGACCTAATATTATAAAGGTGAAAGTTTATGAGCATGGATGTGACTTGTTACTCTTTCACGCTAAAACTAGTACTACTAACCTACTAGTAGGATGCCGCTGATATCTGGCACACATATACTATATGAATGAATACATAGTCATTACCGTAGTAATCCTGACCAAAGTGAGCGGGGCCGCGGGAATATGCTCGTATGTCATATGGGCTAAAGAGCGCGCCAAAGTACATACACATAATGTTTATATGACTGTGTAAATGCGTGTGTGTGTATAATGTATGTTTAACAGTTTTGACTTAGCCTTAGTTAGTATATTATACTAACTGTGCCCCTCGGTTTTAAACATAGCGTGATATTATAGCTATATAATATTTTTGTGATGATTAGTCCATTTATTGAGTGAGTGAGTTATTGAATGCTAATTCCTCAATAAATGGATTAATCAACACAAAGTTTTTTTTTTTCAAATCGAACCAGTAGTTCATGAGATTAAAGCGTTCAAAAAAACAACTCTTCATCCCATACAATCCTTCACCCCCTTTTAAAGGGGTTGAGGGTTAATTTTTAGAAAAAATCTGAAACATGTATTCATTAATTTGTTGTAAACAATTAAAATCCAAATTTTCAAGTCACTAACTTCAACGGTGAAGAACTTTCATATAAAAAATTTTCATCCTTTTCACCCCCTTCGGGTTGGATTTCCAAAAATCCTCTCTTAGTTCTCCTCTACACTCCCTAAGGAATCTTCATACCAATTTCAACTTTCTACGCACAGTAGTTACGGCTGTGCATTGACTGTCAGTCAGTCAGTCACTCAGTTACAGAAGAGTTTTATATTGATGATTAATGAGCTGTGTATCTCCAGACGGACGGCTACCTGATCTCGGGTCCAGCGTTCTGCGCGCTGAGCCCTGAGCAGCAGAAGCATCAGCTGCAGCAGGCCGCCGCCACCATCAGCAGCGGAATGCTGCGCGAGAATCTCGTGCAGCAGTGCATCTGCATGTACGTGGATCCGTTCAGAGTGCGCTCCGAGTGCGTCAACAAGGATAGGAAGATTGCTGTAAGTACATTACCCTTAAAGAGCGAAGTAATCGATATCTTTGAAAATATCAATGGTTTGATATTTCAGATCGTTTTATTATTCCATATGTTACAGTAATCGAAGATTTTATATTTGAGATCTTTTTATTATTTTATGTTTTAAATCATTTTAGAATAATGGTTTTTTTTTTTAAAATAGCGAAATAGATTTTTTTGCGGCAATTGCAACTGAAAATGTTATCACACAAGGGCAAGATGATAAGGCAAGTTGTCTATAATCAACCCTAGATATAATTTGTTATACTGAGGTCACGTATACTTTGCTCTATTCCTAAAGGCCAAGTTGGAATCGTGGAATTTCAAAATTACCATCTTTACACCTATTCCTGCTGTGTTTTGATTAGGAGAATATGGTAAGAGTTAGTTATATAGTGCAGTGCAATTTAATTCAATGGTAGCAACCTGTTTGGGGTAACGAATCTGTTTAGGACCCAATGTTATCGAAAGTTGATCGTAGTTTTTAGAGGTAAATTAGTATCAGATGGGATATACATATATTCTTACTCTTTTAAACATGTAAAAAAGGTGGCGGTGCTTACCTATGAAGGTCCAGGATTGATTAATTTGTAAGAATCCTGCTTACAGCAGTGGACAATAATGTCGGTGATGATTTACGATGTTTTTACTTGTTACAGGGTCGCAGACGGAAGTAAATAGGAACAGACTGAACACCAATCTGTGATCTGGCGAGCCACGTACCAAATACTCTTAGTTTTTATATAAACGGACTCTGACGAAATAAGCAAATAACAGCGTTTCCCTTAAAAGATACAAAATCATTAACATTACACATTCTAGAATCAGTTCACTAATGAGAATCTTATTCTTAAGTCATATAATTTGATAATAGCGTCTTATACTTTACTTAAGATTCTATCAAGAATCTTTATCAATCAGTTCACTTTTGAGAATCATTTATTCAAGAATCGGTTCACTCTTAATAATAGTACACTCTTCCTTTTTGTATAAATTTATTCTAAACTGTTGTGTATTAATCTTGGTAATAACAAGATTGTTTTATTTGATTGTAAAAATGTTATTATTTATTGGTTTTTGCTAAATTTGTTAATAGTATAAGTTTTTGATAGTGCCATCTTAGCGTCGTTTAGAGTCCGTAGTTAAACGTATGTAGACATTCTGTTTTTATGAATAGTTTCTATTTATACTAAAATGCCGACTTCATCGATAGGTATTAATAATCAAACTCATGATTAAAGTAATAAAATATGTTATTTATTTGGTTTGTTTTATTCAACCTGTTGTATACCTACAAAACACAATATGAATAACATATTGTGTTTTGTAGGTATACAAATTTAATATAATTCAAATATACATATAGCGATACAAATTTCGTAAAGTAGAAAAAGTATTTTTAAAGTAAAATCAGCCTATACCATAACTTTTATCAAAAACCGTTGGGTTTTACTAGTGGTTTATTTTTATGTGTGAATAGGATTGCATAATTTCATTATTTGCCTTTTTTGTAGTATGAAATTAGCAAACGAGCCTGCAGCCCACCTGATGGTAAGTGCCTACTGCCACCAATAGACATCTGTAATCAACCCTACGCGAGAATCAAGTCTCACCTAAGATTAGCAACAGATGCGTTGCTACTCCTGAGGACTAAGATGGAATGCCTC
>MOOZ01000573.1:78972-94862 GCA_002930495.1 Cecropterus lyciades | reverse complement strand
CCGAAAGAATTTTTCAAATCGGACCAGTAGTTCCTGAGATTAGCGCGTTCAAACAAACAAACTCTTCAGCTTTATAATATTAGTATAGATGTTCATTGGTAACTTTCAATCGAGTAGATAGCATGCCAGACTTATTGTTAGATAAGTGAAAATAACGTACTTTTTCAGCCAAGTCAATAATATTTCTGACGCCCTGGATTCCGGCATTTTTGACTTCCGGCTTAGCGGCAGGTTTTGTTAGCCACTTGTTAGCGAGATCCAATCTGAAATAACAAACATATGTATAAAATTTAAACGATAATATTATTATCCTATTTTTCATCCTTTAATATAATTTATTAATGCAATATTCCAATATACCTTCTAGAAACTGTTTTCATTCATATAATATGATACCGTATCGATATACGAGATACAGTTAACTGTTATAACAAACTAGCTGCGCCCCACGGTTTCACCCGCGTATTAGTTACTACAAAGAAAATTAATTTATGTATTTATTTGGATAAGAATAAATATTATATTTATAAAAACANNGCTGACTTTTTTTTAAACTTTTAAAGGGGATCAATTCTGTCATACATAATTTTTACGAAACTTTAACCGTTTACGCAGCGCATGCAGCGGAAGCTCTCATTAAGAAAAAAAGGCCCGATTTTGAAACATTCTTCATTGGTGCTCCGCTCCTGCTGGTCTTAGCGTGATGATATATAATCTATAGCCTTCCTCCATAAATGGGCCATCTAACACCGAAAGAATTTTTCAAATCGGACCAGTAGTTCCTGAGATTAGCGCGTTCAAACAAACAAACTCTTCAGCTTTATAATATAGTATAGATATAATTAAAAACGAACTTGTTAATTGGACTATACCAGATTTTCTCGAATATTACTGAATACATACTGTATTTCTATAAATGTTTTCTTTGGAGGTTCTTCGTCCTTCTTCTCTGCAACTTCTATGAATCCTGCTCGACGTCCATGTTCTCTGTAATCAAAACAATAAAATTAAGAAAGACATAAAAAAGGTAACATTGTTAAGTATATTAAAACAAAAAACCAGACTGCTAAAAACGATTTTTCTTTTGTATTGATACATTCATATGATTTAACGCTCTTCGTGAGTTTTCGTCAAAATAGTCTTTTGTCTCTTATATAGATATTATAATATACTTATATAGCTTTCATATTTTGATACCGATACTGCCATAATAATAAAAGTCACACTTCACTTCTTTTTTCTTAATGTAACAGGCACCATTTAAAATAAAATCATTTACTATTGCAAACTGAAAGATAAATTATTCAGCGACTGCTGTGCTGTCTATGAGGGCTTGGAATACTTTATATATGAAGAGAATCTTATTCTAGCCACATTTAAACCAATACATACGCTTATCTTCTGTTAGACAGACAAAAAATCAATTAGACATCCATACTTTGCAAGGTGGTAGAAAAAGTGTGGTTCGTCCGGGGAGGTACCACCGTTACACCTATTTCTAGCGTGAAGTTCATACGTTTCGGTGGAAGGGTGTGGATGCCGGCCACTTTAGTTCTCTGGATTGGCAACGCTACTGCGATTGGCTTCGGATTGAACCTTCATTCTATATGAAGAAGCTTAGATATATTTTTACGTAGTAGTGATCACTTGTATGTATGTATGACTGTATGCTCGTGAGCTGATAAAAAAAAAACATCTGATAAAAAAAAAATTGCCGTCACGGGATGCCTGTCAGATTTGAAACATCGTGGTCGTACAAGTAATATGAATAAAAGACATGATTGCGACAGGAACTGAATATATAGCTCAATGAAAATAACGCCAACTATAGTCAGTACCGCGCACTAAGTCAAATTAATACCGCAGACCGCTTAGTTTTATTCGATGCTTAATAGTTCCAAAAATGTATAATAGATGGCGCAAAAATCGAGAGGCGATCGCCACGCCAACAATCAAGTTTACGTGCGCCTATTGATGATTCACATCAAAAAGTTGTTCTCACTCACCTGACGCTACTGACGAAGTCTTCGTACGCATTCGTGACTCCTTGCTTGCCGGTGATAAACATTTTCCATGTCAACACTTCATGGTCTGATGATCCCACCTGCTTCACCAGCGCTTGAGTCTTGGTTATCAACGTTCTAAAATATATTGAAATTACAAGCAATTAGTTTATTAATTAATCTTAGGATTTATTTTAAACTAGCTGAAGTACCCGTGCTTAGGCACGTGACATTAGGTTTTACTCGCTAACCGTTGGAGGTACTCAATGTTAAACTTGTATATGCCATTAAAAGTTTGCTATTCTTTAGCGTTCTCTTTTTATTTAAAATTGAAAAATAAAATTCTGAAACCAAAGAGTGTACTAAATAAAGTACTAAAATAGTCATCATCCTTTAACAGGGAAAAATATAAAAAAGTAGCCTATAGACTGACAAGTTAAATAAGCTACTTTCATGCAAAATGTTATGTAAATCGCACGAGTAATTCTTGCGTGATTGAATAACACACAGACACACACCGTCTCTTTTTATATATTAGTATAAAGTATAGATTATAATATATGCAAGATTCTCCAGGTACAAGCAGTGTTCTTAGTACGAGTTTGTTACGTTTCCACAGTTTTGTGGAAACGTAACAAACTCGTTTGTTACGTTTCTACAAAACACACACGATTAAATGACTGTTTGGTCATTATTTACGACGATTTTGATGACCCGTGTGGCGGAGCGGTCACCATACTGGTTTGACACACAGTGGGTTCCGGGTTTGATCCCCGGCCAGACAGACATCTGAATGATGAATTAAGATTTCTGTTTTGGGTCTGGGTGCCTGTGTATTCGTCTTTGTCCATGGCTCCCATGACACAAGAGAAAATCCTAGTATGGGACTACGAATTAAGAAAGCGGTATTTACGTTTTTATTGTTATTTATGTTATCATTTTCTGCCATACCTTTGCAATGATTTGCTCTCTCGTCAACTCAGTATTGTCCTACTGCTAGACATGAGTTTTCCTCTCAGGATTGGAGAGTTTAGGCCATAGTCCACCGCGCTAGACAAGTGCGAATTGGTAGACTTCGAATACCTTTGAGAACTCTTTTTTTGTTTTTAGAGAACTCTCAGGTGTGCAGGTTTCCTCGCGATATTTTCATTCAACGAAAAGCAGTGATTATTAATTTCAAATTTGGAGATCATTTTAGAAAAATCTGTGGTGCGAGCCGGGGTTTTGAACCTCGGACCCTCGATTGAGTTGCTGACTTTCAACCATTAGTCTATTAGTGCTCAATCATTTGCAATGAACAATTATACTTGGTTTAATTTCTTGAGCCGTAAAACTTACTTGGCATAATTTATAACTTCTTCAGAACGTGCCTTCTTCTCAACTGAAGGCTTCATTTGTGAAGGGATGTTCAGGTGGGTGGTAGCAGAATTGAAATCTTCTGTAGCATCTAGAAGCCTGGATGCCAGAGGGGTTATTGTATTCTGAAATTTCAAAATACGCTTAAGGGAATATCGAGGTTCTTTGTAAAATGTAGTTAATTCTAAATTGCTATAAATATAAACATTTTTTTAAGGACGTTAAAGGTTGTAGGTTTTTTTTTAATATAGGGGGACTAGGGGTGGTAGAAACTTTGTGGTTAGATTTCGGAGGCTTCACCGCCACTCTCCTTTTGATCTGCGGAGTAAGGATATAATAACTATATAATCAACCCCAGACATTTATGACATGACGTTATGTGTAACGTTAATTTAAATCGCTCGCTATCGCTCACCATTTCCCCAGGACTCTTTCTCAAAGCTTCCCGAAGATCCTTCGAAGCGGATTCCATTTCTTGCAAGCTCTCCAATATTTCTCTTTTCGCTTGCGGATCTCTTATCTTCGCCGCAGCTTCTTGTGTTACTTCTTGCAGTTCAACAAGGTACTTATTTATATCCGATTGTGGATAATTGGCCTGAGAAACAAAAAAAAAGTTTGTGTGTGTAATTCACATACGGCAGAAGTGAAGCTTCTGAAAAGCAGCCTACGCGAAATTGATATGGATATAGAGTATCAGGAGTATTAGGATAAATGTAAGGTATATAATTTTTTTACGAATAATGAAGTTTTTCTATTGCCGCTGTAACAACAAATAATAAAAACATTACGAGGGCTTTAAATCCCAATATCGACCTTCACATTTGTAAATCACTACTACAACTATACTAAATAAGTACAATAATACTTACATCTTCAACACATTTGGAGCGTATGATTTTCAAACATGCAATCCTGATTTCCCCTGTGATATTCCGAATACGGGGTACGTTCAGGAAACCTTCTTTGGCAATGTACTGATATTCTTCTGGAAGTGACAACTGGAACAAAACAAGAAATCATGTATTATGAAAACAAAAACCCGACTGAAACTGAAATTTGCAGTCGGATAATTTGTTTTTATAACAATTTAATTAACGCTTTTTAGGAGTTCGCGTCAACATAGTATCACATAACGCAATAATATAAAAGTGTTACAATATATATATATGTCAAAGACGGACATTAGTTTGGACGGTAAACGAAGCACAGCATGAGTTCTGACAGATGGCAGCACCGTCGCGATGACGTCGATCGACATTCGGATAACTTTTCATTTCTTTTTCTTAAAGACATTTTCTTAAATAATATAGCCTATGTCATACTGCAAACTGAGATGATTCTAATGACATGTCTCAATACGTTAAGCCGTGTCAAACAAATAGACATACATGCATACAAACATACATACGTTCGAAAAAAAATACCCTCCTTCTGAAGCAGTCGGGTAATAATAATACATAATTATTACCGGGTATTATATGAGTTGAGGAGGTACCTCCGCCTCACCTATTTCTAGCGTGAAGCAGTTCTTGCGTTTCGTGGGAAGAGTATGGTTGCCGGACCTCTTACAATGACACGACTATTTTAGTCCTCGGGTATAGCAACGGATCTGTAATTGGTTTCAGGTAACATCCCTGTTATGTATCAAATTGGTTACAGGTTTCCATAGACGGCAGTGACCATTCACCATCATGTGGACTGCATACTCGATTGCAAGTTCATTTAAAAAAAAAAACTATAATGTTTTACTCTGATGATCTACTTCAATGTAGACAGCCAAAACCGCTTTTTGATAGACGACCCGAGTGTTCGCCATTAATTGAGTGTGATGGATTACAATGGGGTTAATGATAATATTTTCTTAAGATTGTGTAATTATAATGGAATTGATGATAATCAATTCTCAAGGGTGTGTAACGTAATTCAATCAATGGTCGAAACCTTCTCGCTCTAAAAAGAGATCCGTGCTAGACAGTGGGACGTGTAGATGAAGGATGTAAGTAGTAAGTAGATAAAAATATAAAAAAGTAAGTAATAAACATTTTTCCTATGATGACGTAACTCGGAATATTGAACCTGTGCCCAGTAGAGGAAGGTGGCCGATAGTCTTACCAGATAACCACATTGAGCAGCGTACTCCGCGCTGTGGCACACCATAGAGCTTAAGTACTGCAAATGCGCGCTGCACTCCTCCCGACTCATGGGTTCCTCAATTTGAAGAGATTCTATGGAGTAGAAAAATATTTATCAACACTGAGTTGAAACGTGTCCGCGTATTGTGTATGTATTGTTTAGTATTATTGGTAGTTTACAACGAATTCTTAGAGTACTCCGATACTTTTAGTTTGGAGCTTATATATATGCAAGATGTGGAAAAAAATGCGATAGCGTGATTCGGAATACTACTCCTACTAAGCTCCATCTTTTGATGAGTCGCAACAAGTAGTTTTATAGGTGGTAGAACCAGAGTAGTTCAGCCAGGTACAACCGCCATACCTATTTCTAGCGTAAAGCAGTTTTTGCGTTTCGTTGGAAGGGTGTGGATGCCGGCTCACTTTTATATGAGGCGACCATCTCAGTCCTTGGGAGCAGCAACACATCTGTGATTCACATTAGATAGATTGTTTTTTTTTAATCTATTATAAGCCAATGCTTAACTACAATCCCAATTGATGACGTGGAATGCACAAGTGATGATATAGTCTTTGGTGGCGAATCGCATTACCTTAGTAAAAGTCTATTCACTTTTGACTTGAAGACATGGGTGTCTTGGGTTTCATTGTAATCGGACGGGAACACCGACGAGGGTAAGTTATTTCAATCCTTCGCAGTACGCAAAAGAAATGACGAAGCAAAGCGCGTCGTCCGTACTGCAGGGATATCTACAACGAAAGGATGGACACCCGCCGCTTCGGGTTCTTCGGTGATAGAAAGAGGATGAGGGAACTAGATCATGCAATTCCTGTGCACACTCTCCAAAAGATATCCTATAGAATACAGAGAGGCTGGCTACTCTACACCTGTGCTCGAATTACTTAAGATCGGTTTCAGCCAATTCTGGGTCACCGATTAACCTCTTTGCACGCCTCTTCATCGAATCCAATGTGATAGGTGACAGGCTTATATGAAGTTGCTTACAGATGTTCATGGGCGGTAGTAATACTTACCATCTGGTGGCCTGCATACTCTTTTGCAATACTTATAATAAAAAAATACATTGGTACGAAGACATTATCCGTCTTATTATTTCTTCCATCCAACTATCCATCAGCATTTTGAGGTCCTTTGCTGGACACGGACATTCCTTGATCTCGGTTTATACCGTTGATGTTCTTGGACCGTAGAGGGTGTTGATGTTACACAAGAAGACGCTGCTGCCTATTACACGTAATTCTTTTTTTACTTACGTAAATTGTTTTGGTTCTCCAACGGTTTCAAGCAAGCCTCGTAAGTCATGCTGCACGTAGGGTAGTCGGTTTGCAGCAAGCCGATCTGCAGTTGCAGGTTGCGGGCGATTTCGCTGCAGTCGCGCTTCATCCTGTCCTCCGGTAGTGTCACTCGGGACTGGAATGTTATATTTAAAAGTGGCGTAGCCTTTCATATTTAGACTTCGTAGGGACCAACGTCACATCGATTTCTGCCTAAGGACAGCAGTGTTAAGCACTGCTATATTATCTTTTGAAGGTAAGGGTACGTATCCGAGCGTTACAACTTGTGGCCGACCTCAGGTAAGTCCCTTATCAGGTTGATCACAGGTGTCCATGAGCACCAGTGGATACTTACCATTCAGTGAACTGTAAGCTCGTTTGCTAGTTCTAAATTATAAAAAGTAATATAATTAATTAAAGATAATAAAAAATTGGTTAAAAGCTAACCTTACGGACTTAGAAACTTAAGAGATGACAGAAATGAAACATAAATTTTGAATAAACGTACGGGGATACTTACAAATATTGTCAGTTAAAATATTTTTTCTTACTCTACCACCGGATTGGAACATGACTTCGACTGAGAAGATCCGGCAAGAAAGTCAGTGGGTTTGACTATTCTCTTTTTTTAATCTTTTTTTTTCCTATACCATATTTTTAATTAGAGAATAAAAGTTAGCCCCAGTATTGTGCTTTGAGTTGCCCTCTAAACCACACCTGCACTTCCTCCAGTTACGAAGATAGATACGTGCCTAACAATAGGATAAGAATGCATTGGAACCTGGAATAACCTAATATGTACGGAACTTACCAATTTGGTTATAGACTCGTTCAGCAAGCGACATGCTTCATGAAGTCTTCTGTGCGTTTCAGGGTTTTGCGGGTCCTGGAAGTAAGAATTATTTTAAATGATCCAATGATGATTATGATGTTTTAAGTAATACACATGACTATAATCCGTTCAACGTTGGTCTCGGGTTCAATTCAAGGCGTGAAATTTTCGTCACTTGCGGATTAAAAATCACTATATCTTCCCTTATCTAAACACGCTTTCTACACTCATAACCCCCCTGTTTCGTGGGTACCATGGACACACAAAGACGAACACACAAACACCCAGACCCAGAACAGAAACCTAAACTCATCATTCAGAAGTCTCTCTGGCCGGGAATCGAACCTGGGACCCATTGCGTGTCAGACCGGTATGGTGACCGCTCCGCCACGCGGGTCGAAAACTACATGTGAAAATTTTGATATTAAATATTACATCAAGAACCAGATTTTCCATTCTTTAAATTAAATTGACTAATTTTGATTTGTTACGATTTCAAACGCATAAATAAACAGACAGATAAATTCTAAAAAGATAGTAATTTCTATTATTGCTTATTCTAAGTCCTCTAAATTTTTTTTTTGCATAAATATACAATGCAAACAGGATTTTCCTTCACAATTTGCATGAATGCTAAGAATTAAATAATAACTTCAGGAAATTTAAAACAAGATACAATACAATACAATACAAGATATGTTGACAACGCCATGTGGCCTAAATCCTACTCACTGGGGGAAACCCGTGTCCAACATTAGGACAATAATGGTTCTGTTCACTATTTTCGACCGTCTGAAATACTAAAAAATAAAATGGTTAAATTCAGAATGTTGACTCTATCATTACACTGATATACATTCATTATTCGGCTTCCGTCTAGTAGATTAATACGGAATATTACTTAATTTGTTTTGATCAGGACATTTAAAAAAACGTTGATGAAATGTAAAATGTAACAGGCCGAACAGTCGTCAAGTAACTCTGTGTAGTCGTCAAACCGTTATTGTCCCACAGCTGGACACGGTCCACTTAACCGGCCAAGTACGAATTGGTAGACAGAATTTAAGTTAGAGGTACATATAACTTCTAAATTTAAAATTTGAATTGTTCTTCGGTAAAATACTAGCAACCTAAAATCACACAGATTTGATGTAGATTGAAATAATATTTACGAACACATGTAGTTTTGCCGTGTTGTGCCGTGTGGTGTTAGTCTTGAGCACCACTCCTTATCCTCTCGTGAATATCGCAAGAGGTCACTTGTATATGTCACTTACCTGACTTGCTACCTCTGCAGTCTTCAGCAAGTTGTAGGTCGTGGCACACATCGTTTGCGTCGCTTCTTCTATCCTCATCTTCTTTATTTGGTCCTAGAAATATTTTTGTCCATCAATGACATGTATTTAAAACTGTCCCTAAGGTAACTTGAAGATTATGGTTGACTTGAAGGGCAAATTTAAATGGAATATGTCGTTAACTCACGTTATGTCAACACTAATTAAGAACGTCAACAAGTATCATAAAAAATAGTATTATAACTTGAAAAAAAAGGTGATAGAACTGTTTGTGATTCGATTCCGGGAGCACCGCCGCCACACCTATTTCCGCCTTAACAGTGTTATGCATTGTTGTGTTTTGTGTGAAGGGTGTGGGAAGGTATACTTACCAGAGACGTTTCAAGTTAGTCGTCAGGGTTAGCAACACATCTGTGGCTAACCTCTGGTAAGACTCTGATCTTATCGGTGGTTGATTACAGATGCCCATGGGCGATAGTGAGCACTTACTATTAGGTGGACTGCTCATTTGCTACGTTCATATTTAAAAAATGAATATATAAAAATTAGCGGTGTGTGTCTAAAATGGATCTGATTTCGAATTATTTGAAATTAGATGAATAATTCGAAAAAAAAGACGAATTATTTGAACATTTTCGAATCGTACAATTCGCGGATTATTGAAATATCACTGGGTTTTCTATTGTTCTCACTTTATATTTCACGGGTCAACCAGTGGAATTCTCGTTCACTGTTTGCATTTGTGAATATAATATGCACATGCGTGTGAGTATATTTACAGGTTGAATCAGTGAAATTTCACTGATAAAACCTGTAAATATATCGAAATTCGAATTATTCCATTTGAGTTTCTAATCGAATATTAATATTCGATTCGGAATGAATAATCGCACAATGTTCAAATTATTCGCTCACCCCTAATAAAATTGAGAGAAAAAAAAACAATTGAAGTCGAAAGTCGTGGTCAAGCCATCTCACATCACTCACATCAGTGTCAATGGATCTTGCTATCAACGCCAGTTGCATGGCCACATCGGCTACGGTGTGCAGCGTGCGAGCGAGCGATTCGCGCTTGCTGATGCCCAACTGGACCATGCTGGCCATTGAGCCCAGCTTCTGCATGTGCTGCTCGAGCTTGTGGTACAGCTCTCTGGCGAAACAACACATTTCATATGAACCGAACGTGTGTCAACCCATTATTGTCCCACTGCTGGGCACGGGTCTTCTCTTAGAAAGAGATATTTTTGGACCTCAGTCCACTGCGCGGGCTAAGTGCTTATTGGTAGAATTCACACACCATTGTATTTTTTTAAATAACTCTAGGTTTGTAGGTTTACTCACTAAGTTCTTCTTCACCGTAGAGCAGTGATAATTAATTTCATAAACATCATGACCATAATTTTAGAAAAAATGTGGTATAGCAATGTATAGCCGAAACCGAAAACGTAAATCTGCAATGTACATTACGTTTTCATTGCAATGTATTTTCCATAAATTTCATTGATAACGAAAGTAATTATCGTTTTAAAGAAAAGTTATTAAAAGTAGTGAGTGAGTTCGCAAAATTAATACTATTTATCATTTGTTACTCGTAATTACTTTTTTGTTAATAATAATTGTATATTGCTTTAGGTATCGCTTCGCAAGAGATATTCCCAAATTATATTTGGATAGTTACTTAGTTTTTATTTTAAGTCTAATATTATCGCGGAATCGTTACCTTAGAGTAAACGGAATCCTGGGGTTAGTTTATGTAAATCATCAATTAGAAGTTTATCACTGCTTTACGATGAAGAAAAACTTTGTGAGGAAACCTACACATCTGAGAGTTCTTTGAGAGTTCTCAAAGGCGTGTGGAGTCTACCAATTCGCACTTGGTCAGCGCGGTGGACTATGTTCTGAAACTCTCTCATTTTGAGAGAAGACCCGTGCCCAGCAGTGGGACGATAATGGGTACATAAATAATACAAAGTTTGGTGCGTTAGGATATAGGTTAGTGTGTGTCGTGATAATGGAAACTAAAAGAGGAAAAACAATCTAGACGTAGGATATAAAGGTTAATCTACCATTAGTGCTTGTCAACGTTCTCCCCGCCACCGCAGTTTCGCCGTGACCACGATCAATGTAACTGGATCGAAATATCGACAAAAAGAATTCATAAACCGCATATCGTGTAAACGGGTATACACGATATGCGTTTAAATACAGTATAATAAAATGCAGTATAATAAAATGTACTTACTTTTGGTTACTGCGCATCACCGCCTGTTTAGTTGGGAGTAACAGTTTCTTCAAGTCACTTTCATTTACCAAGTGTAAGTCTGTACTTTTTTGCGCTTCATCTATATCACCTTTGTTGAAGTTTTCTATTTCCTGGAATTGATATATTTGTTCAATAAAAGGTTTACAGTTGATCTAGTTGCTGACTCATGTTATAAAAAATGTGACATAACTCTAAATTGTAAGTGATGGTAAGTGGTCACTAACAGCCATGGACATCTGTATGCAACTGAAGTCTTGGAAATCTGAAGGCAATAATAGATGTGTTGCTACTCTCAAGAAAAAAGTACCTCATACAAAAGTGGGCCAGTAAACACACCCTTCAACCGAACCGCAACTACTTTACGCTTTATATAGCTGTGGCGGTGGTACCTCTCCGTAAGAACCATGCATATTCACCACCTTGAGGACCTTTGACGATCCACGTGGTGGAGCGGTCACCATACGGGTCTGACACGCAGTGGGTCCCGGGTTCGATTCCCGGCCAGACAGACATCTGAATGAAGAGTTTAGTTTTCTGTTCCGGGTATGGGTGTTTGTGTATTCGTCTTTGTGTGTCCATGGCACCCACGACACAGGAGAAAATCCTACTGTGGGGCTATGAGTGTAGAAAACGTAAATGTTTTACCTTGCAAAAAATGATATATTTTACCATACATAAATATTTTATTTTATATCAGAAATATAATAATCGTAATCACATCAACAGATTTAGACAGCAAAACGAGTATTATAGTTCTATAGTTCCCTAGAATGTTTCATAAATGACCGACCTGTATGATTTGATGTGTCATTTCAGCAATTTCACCATCGTCTGCTTCCTGCCATGTGACTATGCGTCTACTGCATGCCATGGTTTGGTTTTTAAGTAAATGTATCAACTTTTTCAGATGTTCTTCCAGTCTGCAATAGATTCAGTGAAACTTCTTTAGTTTAGTTGTGATTTGAAACTCGATATAACAAAAATGCGGTACGAAAGCAGTTATCCGCGCGTCAATTAGATGGCGCTGTACATCGTTCTGAGTCACGCTAACGATTTTACTTTGTAGCCTGTATAAAACTCAAGTTTGGTATATGCGAAATAAGATGTCCGAATATAGGCTGCAGTGAATTAATGGATTTTTGAAAAAGCGTGAGTCTTTATGCTGTCTTTATTTTTCAACTTCTGACCTCTATAAATTAAAATTAGCTAGAAAATCATTATAGTAACGTAGTTTTCATTTATTTTTTTGTAAATAAACATTTGACACTCAGTGAGAGATTAATTTATCAATTACCTTCATCAATTATTTTAGCGGCACTCAAAGAAAGCTTACACTATCAAAATGTGCCGAATATTTTATTTTTTTAGCAACGAATACAAGAAAATGGTCACAATGGTCACGCGATTGCGGAAACCATGAATAAGCTTTACATTGCTGTTACCTATACTTCTGTTTGGGGTCCGATAAATCTATTCTTGAGCGTGTTTCTAGCAGGTAAGCAGCAAGTGCCGGTGGTATTTTCTCTGCTGCATTCTGATATGCCACCGCACTGCACAGGGTTGTTGCTGTTGCCATTGATACCGATGCTGATTCCTGAAAGCAAAATCAGATTTTCGATGTGAAACATCTATAGACGCACGTAAACTTGATTGTTCGCGTGGCGATCGCCACGCCGTATTAATTATATCTGTCATACATTTCGGAAATATTAAGTATAGAAAAAACGAAGCGCTACGGTGTTAGTTCGACTTAGTGCGGCGTAGATGGCGTCATTTTCATTATGCTATATATTTAGTTCCTGTCGCAATCTTGTCTTTTATGCATATTACTTGTACGTTCACGATGTATTTATTAATGATTGATGTAACAAACATGCATGCTATTTAAACGTGCCCTATTTGTAATCAACTTCATATAGAATATGGGTTTTGTCCAAAGTCAATCACAGATGCGTTGTTATTCTCGAGGACAAAGATCACCTTGTATGAAACTGGGTCAGTAACCATAACCTTCTACTGAAACGCAAGAATCAGGAAGCAGTTACGCTAGAAATGGGTGTGGCGGTGGTACCTTCTGGTGTTATTATTAGTAAATGTAAAACCTTGTGAAAACTTTTATTTGGATACCAATATTTTAGAGAAAATATGGATTTATGCCTTTAGGGTTAATGAAATAAATAAGAGATACATATGAATAATAAAATTCTAGAACGTCTCCTAGATAAATAGATATCTGACGTACGACAAAGTATTTACTAAAATGTATTTGAAAAAGCATAAACCCTAAATGTTCACAAAAATGTTGTCAAAAGATAGTTGTCAAAAGACATCGGTTGAAATACCTTTTCATTATCAATATTCTTCTTCTTCCTCGTGGATTGGAGAATGTTATCTACATTCTTCTCAAGTTCTTCAAAATCGACCATGTTCATATCTAGGGTCGCACTAGATACTGTTGCAATGTGGCTATTTACAGCAAATCTGAAAATAAAGAATAATATATACGAGTAGTACAAAAATGACACTCATCGAACAATTAGTGTAGTTTGACCGGGAAGGCACCACCGTCATAACTATTTCTAGCGTAAAGTTTTGTATTTTGGTGGAATGATGCCAGCTGGATTACACATGAGACCATCTTAGTTAGCAACGCATATGTGATTAGCTTCAGATAGAAATCCTGTTGGTCCTGCTTATGGACATCTGTATCCAAATTTATACAGAAATTTGGATACAGATGTCCGTGAGCAAAAGTCTCACTTACCATCAGCTGAACTGATTGCTCAATAATACCTCGATTGTTTTACACATCTAATGTAGCAAACGAGCATGCAACCTGATGTTAAGTGATTATTGTTGTCTATAAACATATATAAACCTTGACCGAGGAAATTATTAATTTGTATTTCACTGAAACCCTTAACCACACTACTGAGAAACAGTACGGTGATTTTTGTTTCAATCCGGTGGTGTAAAAAATAATATTGTAATTGATAATTTGTGTCACCGTAGGCCTTCTTCACCGTAGGCCGTTATCTTACTATATGATTTCTTATTTATATAATAAAAGCAAAAGTTTGTGAGAATGTATGTGTTTTTGTTATTCACGAAAAAACTACCGGTTAATTATATTAATTTTCGGAACCGAACCGGAAATAAGCTAGTGCAAAATAAAACCATTTCAATTCAGTCATACTTCATGCTTCCTAATGATGTAGGAAAAATAAAAATGATAAACAGAACTATAGATACCTCAACATATCACTGCTTCCTTTTAAGTTGACTAACTTATCAAGTAAAGTGGTTTTATACGGTTCCTCGTGAATTTCTTCCATCACCTTTAGTAATGCGTTAACTCGATCATCGCATTTCTGTAAATTCAAAATAATTCCTTGAATTAAAAAACTCACTTCTCCGACATAAAACTTTAATTCACAAAATCAATTAAATAGCATGAATATTACAACGAGTTCATAACGTTTCCATAAGACAGTTATTGTTTACGTTTTCGTCCTTATGTTGCAATGTAGGTACAATACATTGCAGGTTAATGTTTTCTTTAACCTGCAATGTATTGTAGGTTCAGCTATAATTAAAATAACATAAATAATGTACGGCATACCTGAGCAAATTGCTTGATTATCATAATATCATCCATAACACCACTATCATCAGATAAATTCGGCTTTGCAGCTTCCATCGCTTCCTTGACAATATCATCAGCTTCGTCTTTAATTACCTAAATAATAAATATATCATTTATAACTGATTAATTATTAAATGACAGTACATGTTAAAGTCAGAAGACGGGAAGAACTTACGATGATTGCATCCTTATTCTGCACAGCTTTTACATTGCCGGTTTCAGCGGAAAGTTGTTTGGCGTCAGAAGAAACATCATTGATGAGGTCCTAAAAGAGATGATGAAATCATTTCATTTATAATGTGTATCTAGGATTTTTTTTAAAGATTGAAATAGCAAACGAGGATACCGACACCTGATGGTAAGTGAACACTGCAGCCTTCTTAGGCAGCAGTGTGTTCAGATGCTCTTACATCTGTAAGCAACTTCATGTAGAACAGAGGTTCTATCAGAAGTCCAAGCAGGCACTGGTAGGTACCTCCTCGGTCGAAACATACTCATTCTACCACCAGGAAACTTCTACCACTAGTTTTAATTGTGACTTTTTTTCATAATTAAAAGAGAGAATTATATGGGTGTTGAGACACTAGTTTTTTAAGTATGTTTCCGTGATAGTCGTAAGAGGCGATTTAGAAATTAAATAAAATGCAACAGCAACTGTTTGAGAAGATATTGTGAACTGCTATCGGCAATAAATAACAGCTAGCGAGTTTTTCATTTCAGTTACTACCGAGCATAGTTCTTATTTGTTAGAAGCAGACATTATTTTGTCCTAGGGCATCTGTAATAATCTAAACAGGATTGGAGTTTTACTTCGAAGTAGCTATAGATGGTTCTCGTTAAGACTATTTTCGCGAAGAGAGTTTGCTTTAGCATATATTTTAAACAATGTCACAGCAACGCTTGAACTTTTATTATACGGCAAAAAAGGTGGGACAGTAATTCCTTAGCATTATAATTCTAATTCTATATGTATATTAAAATAAACGCTTTCTACACTCATAGCCCCACAGTAGGATTTTCTCCTGTGTCGTGGGTGCCCTGGACACACAACGACGAATACACAAACA
>MOOZ01000573.1:60982-74059 GCA_002930495.1 Cecropterus lyciades | reverse complement strand
CGCGTCAGCTTTTTGAGTCTTGATGGTCATTCGCAGAACATAACCCTGCTAATACAAGAGAATGGCCACAATTTTACTCGGGAATACTGAAAACGCGAATGCGGAAACCGTAGAATTAAGTGCTGTTCCTTTAGTACGAAGTTATAACGTTTCTTCAAAACTGTCAACATTTGTTTTCGCCCAACATTGTAAGTTACATTGCAAGGTATGACAAAAACGTAAACGATGATCGTTTTGAGGAATATTCATAAACTCGTACTAACTGTTTTTGTTTTGTTTTTGAAAGATATGGTAAAGTCAATTTACGTGATGCGCCAACTTTGTTTATAGGTTTACTAACACATCCATGGATGGAAGTGGAAGTTTGAAGGTGATAGAATCCATTGTGGTTCAACACTTGAGCACCATCGTCATCTATTTCTAATTAATAACTGCATTTGAGTTGAGCACCATCGTCATCTATTTCTACTTAATAACTGCACTGAATTCTGGTCTAAAGGGAGACATACTTATCTGCGGCGGTCTAACTTAGTCCTCAGGCGTAGCAATGCATGAACTAACCTCATGTGTGACTGATCTGATCTAGAGTTGGTTACAGATGTCCTTGGGCGGCTGTGACCACTTACCATCAGGACTGTATGCTCTTTTGCTATTTCGAAATTATATAAAAAATACATTTAGCATACGGCGTACTCCTCTTTTGGATTATTTATTTTCACTTATTATTTTAAATTAACATTACTAAATTTAATTAACTATTATAATAATTAATTAACATACCTTTAACAATTACAGGGAATATTTCAGCCAGAACCTTGGTACACTTTATAGCGTTGTCATAATTGATGTGATGTGGACCTGGAGATAAGCAAAAATATATCAGTATACCATAGTTAAAATACAATCCCACGGGAAGGAAACACTATTTCAAGGGAGGGAAAAGTTCGGAGAACCCGTCATTCTACTCTTGTGTTAATTGGTGAATTAAGTTAATTTTTATTGACCAATTTGTTAACGTGTCAGAAATTTTGCGTATTTGGTTGCTTTTCATGTGTTTAAACTTAATCATCAAAAACGTAGACACGAAGAAAACGTAGAATCGATTTTAATTATATTACAAAACAAGAAAATGCATTACCTATACGGCGAAATACTAGGATCTTCTCTTGTTTTATGGGTACCTTGGACACACAAAGAACAAGAATACACGAAGACAGAGTAGCAGAGCAGAAATCTAAATGTATTATTTCTATGTCTGTCTGGCCGGGAATCGAACCCGGCCCCGTGTCAAGTGATCGGTGAACGAATCAAAATGGGACTTATTACTTAAAGTGTCCTACGCCTATTCATCCGTTCAAGTCTCGAATACTACAGCAGAGTTCTCGTTATATATACCAAATTTCTAGCATGAGGGATAGATAACCAAGTGGGTAAATTATCTTCTTCCATATTCATATCCATTGTCAATATGTTTATAGTGTATAGGTATAATTTCTGTCTGTTAGAGTCAAGAATAAAAAAAAAACAAACGGAATATAGGTTATATATAGGATGGCGCAAAAACTATCAACCGATATTCTTTGACTGTATTTTTTTAAATTTAAGAACTTTGCTTTTGCTTATAAATTGTAATATTTGCCAAGTGGTTCCCACATTACTAACGAATATTCTGTTTAAGGGCTTCAAGAGTCTGGGGAACGTTAACAGAATCGTAAATACGAGAAACATTACAAAAATAAGTCTTGATCTTGCCAGCCAGTGCAAATCACGTAAACCTCTAGTTCCGGCGATTGGGCGACCCTCAAATGCGTTCCTGAAGAGTATCGCGATTTATAGCTTATTGAGGAGTATTTTGTACCTATTTACTTCAGAAATGTCAAAGCAGTGCAGCCTTTATTGCCATTTACAGAAATAGTAGCATCTTTCAATAGAGTGATGATTTTTGCACAATTTGCACTTGTATAATAGATACAGTTTGAAATAAAATCTCAATCTATTTCTCTAAGATACTCCAGAATCTTAAGGTTGGTTGTCTTAAAAGAAATAATAGCTCGAAAAACTTACTCATGTCAGATATAAGTTGTGCCACAGTGACTCCCGCTATTGCTAAGTTCTTTTCCATCAAGTCTTGCAATTTTTCCTGTTCGCCAACTATTGTAGGCGGCTGAGATTTCTGATTGTAAGCCTGAAAGCAAATATGAAGTTTATACAAACTTCTTATGCTGATTACTATAATAAATTTGGTAGAACTGTATGTGGTTCCGCATTTGCAGAAATTGTATCATCATCCGATAAGGTGATGGACTTTGCGCCACCTTCTACCATAAGAATATTTCTTACCTTGTTCACCTGTTCTTTTGCCCTCGTGATATTATCCTGTACGATTTCCACCGACTTGCAAAATTGAACATGTTTCGTTGCCTTTAATTTATCATCATTTGACAAACTTGTGTGCCTCACAGGAGGCGCCGGTTTCTTGGGTCTTAAATCTAGAAAATTTAAGTTCTATAATGAGCATGGATAAGCAATTCAATGATGTTAATATAATTTTTTTAGGATTTTTCTTATTAATTTTCTTTAGGTGAGTGGTTGGTTAAATAAGCCGGCAACCAGACCCTTCCACCGAAACGCAAGAATTGTTTCACGCTAGAAATGGATTTGGCGGTGGTACTTCCCCGGTCAAACTACACTTGTTCTACCACCTGGTAGGAATAAATAAAATCTCACTACATCTCACCAAGGGGGGCGGAAGAGTCGAAAATTCACCAACATTACCTCACGTTATTAATGGACATCAATGCTCATAATATTATTAAGGTGACGTACAAATACAAAAAATGCACCTTCTTGAAATGAAATAGACATTAATAAGAACGTAGTAGAACCAACATACCAGGGCTTGTACTGCACGTCGCTATCAATTTCTCTAATGTCATGTCAAATTCCTTTCGATCCTTTACCAGTTCTTCTCCAAATACGGTGTGTTTTGGGTCTTGGACTACTGGAGCCCATGTTGAAGATAAATCTTCGGTGAGGGATAAAAGATTGTTAGCTGATGTGATGAGAGCAGTTTTACATTTAATATCGTCGATAGATGGCGCTGTTAACTGAAAAAGAAAACCAAAAATATTATTAAGAATTTAGTACGTACGATGTGGGTAACACTTTATGGTGAGAGACATTCTTTCAATTAAATTGATAACTTGTTCTTGAACTGTTTATTTATAAGTTTAATATTATTATGGATTTATTTGCAATATTGATAGTTATTTCAATTGAGATTAAAATATATAGTAGATTGGGTCAGCTGATTTCAATATAATAGCTAGAAATGAATAGCTATGAAACGTCATACAGGCTTATGTTCTTTATTGTTAGCAAGTGGTTAGCAGGTAAACAATGATCTTTTTAACGTAATCAACTCGTACTAAGGATACTGTAGGGTAAAAATTAGTAAATGTCAATGGAATCGAGATCATTACTTGAGCGATGATCAGTAAAGCCTGTGCTCCACCCATGACCTTGACTGTTGATTCATCTATTACGGAGCCTTCTTTCCCTCCAACGGCCTCAGCCAGTTTATGTACATGAGCGAGCATTTCAGATGATTTTTCACAGGAAGCTTTGGTCAAGTCGAGGATCTGTAAATAATAATATTACGGGATAGACATAAGAACCTGAATTTAAATCATTGACTATTGGTGTTAATTTTCAAGAAAAGTACCAATACCCAGTTCCAAAGAATCAATCGGCAGACGATAAATTCTCTCAATTGGCCTTACTTAAACAATCCCCGAAGATAGATGGTGACGAATGATATGTTGAGAATCTTTCTTTAAAAATTCGTTTGGGAAAATAAGTTATTTGACGACCCGCGTGGTGGAACGGTCACCATAACGGTCTGATACGCAGTGGATTCCGGGTTCGATCCCCGGTCAGATAGACATCTGAATGTTGAGTTTAGATTTCTGTTCTGGGTTTGGGTGTTTGTGTATTCGTCTTTGTATTTCCATGGCACCCACGACATAGGAGAAAATCATACTGTGGAGCTATAAGTGTAACAAGCGTTTAAATCATGGACACGGTGTAAACAATAAAAAGTAGATATTGCAATATGCTTGTCAACCCAATATTGTCCAATTTGTGAGGGTATTTTAGCCAATAGTCCACCGCGCTGGTGAAATGCAAATTGGTAGACTTTACAACACCCCTTTGAGAACTTTTTTTTTTTTTTTTGTAAACTCTGGTGTATAGGTTCCCTCACGATACTCACATTTTAAAAAATCCTATGAAGGAATTCAAACCTCGGACCCTGGATTGTAAGGCTGAGTTTCAAATATTAACCAAATTAATTTTAATTAATAATAAATTTTAATAAATCTAAACTAGGTATGTTGAAAAAATACGTACCTGATTATGTCTTGTAGGAGTAGCAGCACGATCAAATATATAATACAATTTGCCTGAAGAGTTTGCAAACTTTATTGCTGCCAAATTCAGGTCCTGAGAAACAAGTAACATTGTTAAGAATATTAAAACGAAAAACGTCGGGCTTTTCCTTTTTCTGCTTAAAAACGATTGATTGCCTTCAGTTTCAGTTATTTTTTAAGCAGTTGTGATTTGTTTTTACAACAATATATTTTTATTTTTATTGATTTTTTTACTTTTCAGGAGTTTTCGTCAGAATAGTAACATAAAAGTTCGATAAAAATAAAAATATATATATATAGAATAGTCTGTTACTTGCTTTCATTTGATTCCCATATTGTTGTGAAATAAAAAAAACTCGTCTTTCCACCCTTATTTCCTCTTTTACATATGCCAGTGTGCCAGTTTTTAAAATTGTTATGTTATGTTGTGACGGCCGATTTGGATTAACAGCAATATTCATTATATAAATTGCATTGACATCAGAACTATAGGTGTATTCCATAAGTTAGCTCAGCAGACAAATTCAGCTTTCAAGGTTTTACCAAAACTTGCAAACCGAAAATTGCAAGTTAAATAAAAACTTTAAAAAACCACCCACCTTAAAGTTTGCATTCGCCAAACTATGACATATAAGCTTGTTGTTCTCGCATACGTTTCTTACATTATCCAACATCACTTTACGCTGTTCCTCATCTTCGTATTCACACAGCATGTTTGTATCTAAAATAAATGTAAAATCACTTTATTTAAGAAACACATAAGATTTTTTAAATATTGAAGCTAATGAACATACAGTCTATCTGATAGTAAGTGGTCACAGCCGTCGATGGACATCTGTAGTCAATTTTATATAGAACAAGGGTTCTATTCAAGGTCATTTACAGATGCGTTGCTTCTCCTTAGGTTTGATATGCTCGCCTCATATGAAAATGGGCCGGCAACCTTCCACTGAAACGCAAGAACTGTTTCACGCTTGAAATAGATTTGACGGTGGTCAAATCCAATGCCCTATTCATTCTAACACATCAGTTTTTCCATAAAACGAGAATGAGTCCATCCGATAGTAAGTTCGTTGTCGCCCATTTAAACTTATGATCAAGTCAAAATAGATTAATATTTAGGCAAATATTTTTGCAAACAATATTTTATTTCAATGCACTAAAAAGAAAAAACTAAGTAGTAATCAAACCCACCACTTTGTAGGGTTGTACAATTTTATATTATTCAAAAGCTTGTCGCGAGATTTTTCAGATTAGATTTATTCAGATCTTGATCCGTGATTTCCAGATTTTTTTTTACGAAAAGCTTTTATATGATATAAAATTAATGGAAATATTTTAATTCTATTGTCGTAACACACTTAAGATAACTATTAAATGATGACGATCCGGTTGGCGTAGCGGTCACAATACTGGTCTGACACGCAGTGGGTCCCGAATTAGATCCCCGGCCTGACAAATATCTGAATGATTAGTTTAGATTTCAACTCTGGGTGTTTGTGTATTCGTCTTTGTGCGTTCATGGCACCCACGACACAGGAGAAAATCCTACTGTGGGGCTATGAGTGTAGAAAGCTTATGTTTATGTTTAACTAAAAAATATCAAATCTCACTTTGAACGATCTCAGGCGTAACTTGAGACATCATCGCAATTGCATGTTCTGCTGCCTTGTAGTCTATATTTGCTGTATCTGTAATGATATAATATTATTAAAACCCTCCATTCATCAGCTTTTTATGTCCACCTTTTTATAGTATGGAAGTAGCAAACGAGCATGCAGCCCATCTGGTAACCGTAAGTGGGTACTGCCGCCCATGGATAACTGTAATCAACCTTAGGTTAGATCAAAGTATCACCTTAGGTTAGCCACAGATGCCTTGCTATCCCTGAGGAAGATTCATTACTACACCCTTCGGACCAGAACACTACAGCGCATAACACTGCTCTTATTAGGCAAAAATATGTCCATTGCTGAACACAGGCTTCCTCTAATGACGCCAATAGTCCCAGCGTCAAGCATGTCAAGCATGCGTGTTGGTGACCGCAGAGTGTGTTGATGTTACACAGGAAGACGCTTCTGTCCATTTTCTGTATTCTAATATTATTAAAAATATTGCTACATATATTGTAATTAATATTAATTAATAATGTGTCATTTATTACATAAAAATAAAAATTAATCACAGAAATGTATGTACGCTCATAACTTTCGATCGACTTGGTCGAATTAATTTTTTTTGTTGTGTTTTTTATTGTAAGGACAAACACTGTATATAAGAAAATTAAAGGAAAAAGATATTTTAAAATTGATTTTTTTTTTTAATCCTAATCTCATGTTATGAAAAATGAGTGAATGTGATAAAATAACGTTCAGTTGGTCAGCCTGCAATGGGTAAAAAGAAGACCCTATTACTAAGACTCCACTGTTCGTTTGTCTGACACCGGGCTATATCTCACGTAACGTGATAGAGGGACAGTTAAGATTTTCATAAATTCACAGATGATGTATTTCTGTTGCCGCTACAACAACAATTACTAAAAACTGAATAAATTAAATATTTAATGAGGGCTCTATACAACTAACGTCATATTTTTACGTTTTTAATAGATAATGCCACGGATACCCATCGTGAGACAGTCCGAATCGCACTTGGCCGGAACCCTAAAATAAATATAGCGGTACGAAGAAATCACTATTATAGCAATAAATCAAACGTAACGCAGTTATATTTAATTAGCTTATTCTGTTCATAGCTGCAGACATATGTGTAACCCCGTATAGAACAGCGGTTCTATCCGAAGTTGATCAATCCGATTACAAGTGAACCGGAAATCACACCCTTCCATCGAAACGCAAGAATTGATTCACGCTATAAAAAATAGGTGTGGCGGTGGTACCTCCGCGGTCAAACTACATTGGTTCTACCACCCTACCTGGCAAAATTCATTTGAAAACCTGGTTTCATCTCAGCCGACAGCAGAGCAGGACGTCTCCGTGTGCAAAATCCAAGAAGCAAGAAGTACGTTTACCTGAAGTGGCGTGTATGAGAGCGGCCTGGGCAGCGTTCAGTTCAGCTAATTTCCGAGCTGAAACTCGCTGCAATTCCTCATACTCCGAGGCTTTGGTGGGCTGTAAAATATATTTTTTATTTTATTATGGAAGAAGCAAATAAGGATGTAGTCCACCTGATGTTAAGTGGCGATTCTCCTTATAAACACTTTCTACACTATAGCCCCACAGTAGGATTTTCTCCCGTGTCGTGGGTATCATGGACACACTAAGACGAATACACAAGCACTCAGACCCAGAACAGATATCTAAAATTATCATTCAGATGTCTGTCTGGTCGGGGATCGAACCCGGGACCGGTGGTAAAGTAAAAAAAAATTGTAAATGACAATTTGTAAGTGCACCCGTAGGCCTATGCAAGATAAAGACATTCATTTAATTTCACCCACTGCGTGTCTAACCGGGTGACCGCTCCACCACGTGGGTTGGCAAACTTATGGACATCTATAATCAACCCAAGATAAGATCAGAGTACTTGAAGTCCACCTGATAGTAAGTGCATTGCATGTAATGTAATTAGTAATTTACATTGCCAAGTACGGGCAAAAACCACGTACGTCCGTACTACCTATTTTTAAGGCTGAATAAAATTAATAATTTCTTTCTGTAAGTGTCGTTGAAGGCCTTAAAGAAATAAATCGACATAATAAGAGACGGTTACTGCATGGTGCTTATTTGAATGATAGTATGTTCGAAAATTCGTTTTTATAATAATTTTTGTTTGACTTTTTACGTTCTTATCTTAGGGGTTGTATTAATTTGACTTGACATGAGTGCAAAGTATTTTGTTATTTTGAAACCCAGATTTGCACAATTAAATTTCTAAACCCAGATCTCCCTTAAATTTCAATCTAAATCCTGTGTTATCCTATCCTATGTAGGCTCGATTAAAATCAGTTCAGTGGTAATATGCCATTGGACTGATTTTAATCGATTCTCCAAGATCTATTCGACGCGAATTATTTTTCCTTTTAGTAAATTATATGAATATTTATTTTTTACAGGCCTACTGGCACTTAAAAGATGTTAGTTACATTTTTTGCACTATTACCGGACAGAAACACGACCTCGACTAAGAAGATCCGGCAAGAAAGTCAGCAGTTTTGTCTTTTTCCTTGAATTTTATCTGTAAATATATTTTGCATGTAATTTTAACTTACCTTGTCATCCTTTGCAAAATAACTGTTTTGGTGTATGAGCTCTTCAGCACCGTTAAATTTCTTAATGGCTGCTGGTATCGTACTGATAAACTCAAGACGTTTCTTTTCTCTCTCCTTAGCATCTGAAGATATATAATATTTATACACAATTTATTTAAGCATTTGAAGGTTTGGAAGAGCGTAATCGCCCGGGCACTGCCCCAAATGGGCGCCGCCAGAGGACTGATTATGTTTCGTCGGAGAACTCTTAACCTTTTACGTAGCTTAAAGGAGAGTTACAAAGGGGATTTTAGTGCGGTAAAAATCACATATAACTCAGTATCTCTTCCAGGTCACTACGGTACCGGTAGAAGGTTTCCTCCCCCCGTAAAAAAACAATATTGAAGCACAAAAGTAGTACGGCAGTATATCCGTTTTATATACGGATAATAAAACTCTATGAAGTGACTCGACAAATCATTTTAGTTTAATTCTAATAATTATTAATTGTTTTAGTATTAACTAACCTTTGCAAGCATTTCTCAATTTCTCTAATACTGATTCCAACATGTCTCGATCCTTATTTAGCTGGCCTCCAAGAGTTTGATGTTTAGGATCCTTGACTATCGGCTCCCAGTTGGAAGTCAACTTTTGATTTAAATCAGAAATTGAATCTACTGACGTGATCATCGCTGAGTGACATTGATCAGCTTGTATGGTTGGTGTAACAATCTGCATGAGAAATGAAATTATAAATAGGCATATTAGACACATTAGTAATAAATCTGTACGTGGGCGCGGGTTTCCTCTCAAACTGAGAGCGGTTTAAACTGCCGCACTGGTCAAGTGCGTCGATAAACTTCACACTCATTTGAGAACTTTTTTTATATATTATTACTCTCTGTATACAATATTAAATTTGTAAGCAACAAATGCCAAAATCATATGGTTTAAGCAGGTAGTACATCTTAATTATTAGAGTCGAAGAATTGTAGGTCAAATTTTTAATCGTACATCACAGCTAAATAGGTATATATCTATATAGATGTATAGGCAAATGACTAATGGCTTAGGTAATCATGAATCATCATGAAAGTAGAGGAATTAAAGATCAAGTTTTTTATCAATCATATTTTCTTAAGATTGCTATAACATATCCGTAAGCACCGAGTGGCGAACGCCTGTTGTAGATTTTTGTATATATTTGCTAATTTACAAGCAAATCACTAAGCAAAAATAGTGGTATTATTTACACTGAGTGGAAAATGTTATGTAAAACCATGTAGAAGACTAAATTAACGCTGACACCTACACGTGGTGCACACACATACACACACGGCGGAGAGGATTTTGGGTTGTTAAAAATGTGGAGACGTCTCATTTTTTGTAATCTCTAAATCTTTGACACACAATTTCTGGGGCAAGTTAAAATAGTCATAAATCGATCAGGAATGCGTGATTACGAAAATCGAACGAAAAGATTCGATTTTCATATTCAAATTGTGTTCGCACCAATTTTCGTTCTGATATTTGTTATGATATGTTACATCATCAAATGTTAGATCGAACAGTGGTATGAATTGCATATGTGCGGTGTATATTTTTATTTATATATTTAGCAGATTCATGATGATGATGATGACATATTTACGAAATTTTTTAGAACTAATTTACTAAAATTGAGAACTATTTACGTGACATCTCGTTAAATTTCAAGATTACGGTTGAATTTCGACTGTTGTAAGCATACACGCATATGATACAAATAAAGATTTCCACGAAGATAACTCTTACCTGAGAAATAGTCATCAAAGACTGTGTAGCATCAGCAACTCTTGCCCCAGATCTGTCAAGTGTGAAACCACTATCTCCACCAACTTTTTCAGCCAACTCATATACACCAGTTAACAAATCTGACGTTTTCCTACAAGCTTCTTCTGATAGATCTAAAATCTGTGACCAAAACATACCGAGCAGTATTAAATAATTAATATTTGAAAATATCACATACCTTAATCTAAACTGTAACAACTCAAAAATTTTGATTTTGAAAATAACATTTTAAATAACCGGTTCGATTACCTATGAGGAAGAAAGGTCTTCGAATGGCAACCAGCGGAGTAAACATAGTGTAAATGATGAGATAAAATCCGTAGACGAAGTTGCTTACGGACAAAGTTCTCAAAATAAGCAAGTTGAAATAGCAATGGGCCGGCCATGTCGCACAAAGGATGGATAAAATCGATGGGGAAGAAAGGGCGTCGAGCGGCGACCACGTTTAGGCAAAAGGACATTTGATAACAGAAGAAGATGATGAAGATCATGATGATTCCAGAAAAAATCCAGTCCTAATAATAAAGGCAGTCATAAAAACTGCCCACAAAACTCAAGATTTAAAAAATATGGATATGTAGAGTGATATACTCTTTGTGTATATATATACGCATGGTGGTTTATCTATGTATAGATATAGACAGTAAGTATACATATAGCTCATGGAAAGCATTCGCTGACGATGATGCGAGTTCCATGACTGTTGTTCACTTCAAAAATAAAAAAATGATTTAAAAACGATAAAAATTTCAAACCTGGTTTTCATGCGCAGGATGAACGCGTTGGTTGAACATAGAGCACAACAATCCTGAAGGTTTGGAATAGTTAATTGCAGCGTTGTTTAGTCCCTGGAAAATTAATTTAGATAATTTTAATATTTTATACATTTTATTATGTTATTATTATTACAAACTATCAACTTTCTATTATATTGCGTTCATTGAGTATATTTCTACTAGGGAGGTACCAACGCCACACCTATTTTTAGCGTGAAGCAGTTCCTACGTTTCACTGGTTGCCGGCTCATTTTCATGTGAGGCGACCATCTTACAGAAGCAACGCATCTGTGATTTACTTCAGATAGAACCTCTGTTCTATATGAAATTGCTTATAGATGGCAGTGACTACTTTTATTTATTAAAATGTTAGAATAAAACTATCATAACATAGATTTATATTTAGATGAGTTGTTAACTGTGTGGCGACTTTACGTGGTCAGGTGGCAATTTTGAAAGTTATATAACCTATGTCATTCTGCAAACTTAAAATTATTCTAATGATGTATCACATGTTGGGTTGTAGCGCGTGCCAAAGAATTGAACATACATACAAATATACATACGCTCGAAAAAACATTACCCTTCTGACGCAGTTAGGTAAAAATCAATATAACATCAACGTTAAGAGTTTTGATTTGAAACATCTATAGGTGCATGTAAAACTGATTGATCGCGTGGCGATCGCCATGACGTATTTATACCACCATCTGTTATACATTTCAGAACTATTAAGTATCGGACAAAACTAAGCGGGTTGCGGTATTAGTTCGACTTAGTGTGTTCGTGGATGGCGTTATTTTCATTATGTTTATTATTATCACTATATATTTAGTTCCTGTCGCAATCTTGTCTTTTATGCATATTACTTGTACGATGTTACACATCTATTAGATGTCCCGCTATTTGTTTACCTTACAATCATTCCTCTCCACAACGTCGCATATAACTTTGTTAGCTTTACAAAGTTCTTTCACGTTATCCAACATTATTTTACATTGTGTCTCATCCGCGTATTCACATAGATTAGTTGTACCTAAAAGCATAAAAGTTTCTAATAATTAACATCTAGAATTACTTAAACACCTTTTGACGTAAACTCAAACGTTACTTAAACTTTAGTTATACCCAGTGTATTTACCCGAAGGCTAAGCCTTAAGGCTGAGATGAGCCTAGGGCGGCAGATTTTAGGTGCGGCAAATAGAATCATGTCGGGTTTTCCGTACACACATTTGTAAGATCATTTAAATGTTGTTAATCTTTTTACGGGGCGGCAAAACTAATACGAATATGCTCAGTAGCGTAGAGTGCGCGGGGCAAAGGGCTTCATGGCCCTCGGTTGGCACGTCTTGGGGGCGGTAGAATATTCGTAAATTTGTAAATGGATCAATTTCTGCCACGCTACCGAATAGACTAGCCTACTGGCAGCAAATTTGTAAATCCGCCACTGATTATACCCCAAGAAAACTGTTGTTTTACGATTCTGTGGTTTATAATATTATTATTATAACTTACTTTGAACAATCTCAGGCGTGAGTTTCGAAATTGTCGTGATAGCTTGTTCTGTTGTATTATAATCTAGGTCACTCGCACCTGGAAGAATTTCACAATCTAAGCGCTATGATATACCACGTGACCTTACTATACCAAACAAGATTCGTACAATTTGTTGAAGTTGAAAGTTGAAGTTCCTTACAGATGTGCATGGCCAGCAGTAACCACTTACCATCAACTAGACTGCATGCTCGTTTGCTATTTCAATCAGATAAAAAAAATTTATAATATATATCGATAATCTATACTAATATTATAAAGCTGAAGAGTTTGT
>MOOZ01000573.1:49398-60667 GCA_002930495.1 Cecropterus lyciades | reverse complement strand
AGCTCAGCTAGTGTGATATAAATATGAAAAGAGTGTTTGTTTTCGTTTGTGTACCTTAACGTAGGCCTTTCGTCATCTTTTGCATCAAAGTATGGTATTCAGTATTTTTGACTAGACACAAGGTTAAATTAAAAATTGAAGTTCTGATATTACTCTTATATTGTAGTAAAACTAATTATTCTGATATCGTCAAATAAATTATATGGATATTATTTTATGTTGTGATGGTTACGGGACCTTAAATATAACTTTCGAGAAGTGTGAAGTGCAATAGGCTGACCGGTTGCCATCTATTTTTACAATGAAAACCAGGATTTAAATGGTTCTTTGACAAAATTGTCGGCGACCTAAAATCACTTGCTTCTACATCTATATCATTCATAGATTCCTGCTTCAGTTATTAAAAACAAAGAACTATTAGTAATATTGTTTAAAATATCAAAACAAAAAAATCGACTGTTTAAAACGATTTTTTTGCTCATATTGATTTGGGATCATATTTATTGTATCTTGTTTAGTTTAAGCAGTGAGATGTATAAAAGGGAACGTAAGAGGAGCGAATGTGAGTGAATAGACATAATGTGTGGTGTGTGAATGGCGAATGAGAGACGACGAGTAGTTAAAGACGGAAAGACGTTAATGCAGTTGTTAAAATATTGTAAAAGAAAATAAAAAGGAGTAAAAAATATTACGATGTTTGATTTTTCATTTGATACCCATATTGTTGTGATAATAATAAGTGATGATAATAAGTCGTCCCTCCCCCCTTTTTCCTCCATGCTTCCTCCATGCAGGCGCCACTTTTTTAAATTATATAGCCCATATCAATTTCCAAACTGAGACGATTCTACTGATATGTCATACGTCACAATCCCTCAATCCGTCCAAAAATACGTCCTTCTGACGCAATCGCGTAAAAACTAAATAAGAATATAAAGTCACCTGAAGCAGCTTGTACCAGCTTAGCTATAGTGGCATTTAGTTCACTAAGCTTTTGAGCAGAATGAAACTGTAGTTCTCTGTGTACTGGAGAATCATCGTTGAGCTGAAAAAATACATCTATTAGTTGTATTTGTATCAAAATAATGTGACTTGGAAATGTCTTAAATCAATAAAAATATCAAACACTTTTATTGCAATCAAAAGTGACATAATTAACAAATTGTAGTAAATTTTTACCCTTGATCTAAAATAATATTTTTTTTAGTTACATGAGTGTATCTACGTCTGTTTCGGGTCATTGCTCTTAAATGATGTAGTGCATGTGAATAATGAGAAGCTACTGTCGTCTCACGTGTACACGCCACACGCATTGGCATAGTAAGAGATCGGGGCACATTCTCCCTCCCTCCCGCACTCTGCGGGGAGCGATGGAGCAAGAGATGTGCGTGCGGTGTGTATCGCAGAGAGCCGATACTTTAATAATAAGATAAGTACATAAACAGTAGAAATGGATAAACCGTTTTTGATTTAGTTTTTTTTTGTTATCTATGATTAATGAGAAGCTGTTTGAATATCATCAGCGACTTTTTTAGTTTAAGTAGATCTTTTTAAATTTCATTGTATTGTATGGATCATTATAAGAGTAAAATAACAATATTTTTTTTCTAATCTGACCGTTTTAGGCATCATTGCAATATCAATGCTGTTTAGTGCGAGGTTTTCAGCTTTGTCTATTTGTTTCTTAGCTGTTGCGGTCATCGTGACAAGCATGTGACGGTGTTCTTCTTTTTCTTTGGTTTCTGAAATTAAATTATGGATATTATATTTTCCGACATACATACATTGTTTATCTTACTTAAACGGATTAATTGTTACATACAGATAGTTATGCGTAATTACGTGAAACTCTCACCATTATTTTGTTTGCAAGAATTTCTCAACTTATCTAAAACTTCTTCTAAAATCTCTCGATCCTTGTTGAGTTGTCTTCCAAGAGTCTGATGAATAGGATTTTGGACAATTGGCTCCCATTCACCAGCCAAAATCTGACTTAGATCAGACACTATATCAGCTGATGTAATCATTTCCGACTGACATTGATTATTATCTATTGAAGATGCTGTTAACTGAAATTGAAAAACCGGACATTAGTAATGCTAGATGTAAACTATTTAAAAATATTACAATATAAGGAACTTAGAGAGTATCATAAAACTAACATTGAAATTAAATGAAATGTCTTTATTTTGTATAGATCTACGGGGGCAGACAATTTATGAATTGTCAGTTACAATATTTTTCTTACACTATCTGGCGAGACTAAACATCAAACATCTGTATACATATTACCTACTTCTATTCCTTTTTTTATACCATTTTGTTTTTAACATGGAGAATAAAAGCTAGCTCCAGTATTAATAAACTAAGTAAATATATTACTGATAAGTCTCAACTTGTTTTATCTACAGAATAATCAGAAATTTGATAGTTTGTTTGGTCTTAATAATTAAAGAAAGATTATTATAGAAGCGTATACATTGACCCATAACAGTAACCATTGACAGTTAAACTGCGCAATTACCTGAGCAGTGGTCATCAGAACTTGTGTCGCATCAGCAACCCTAGCCCCAGATCTATCCAGCTTTTGACCATCTTCTCCACCAACTTTTTCAGCTAACTCATACACATGTGTTAACATTTTGGCAGTTTTGTCACAGGCCTCTTCAGATAAATCTAAAATCTGTAGATAATAATGCAAATTATGCTTTAGATGAAAGAAGATTGAAGAAACATTGAAATTTCTTCATGAGAATGGCAGATACAATAATAGGTAAATACTTATGCATATTTGATTAATATAATAAATTTGCTTTTATGTCTAAAAAATTATAAAATAAATAATAAAAATAAATTTGACTGACACTGATTTTAATTAATATCACGTGATACATATTATACATAAAGGAGCGAAGATGTATTACCTGATTTTCCTGTTTGGAGTTAGCACTAGGGTTGAATACGTAGTACAACATTCCTGATGAGTTTGCAAACTTATTGGCAGAATCTTTTAATTCCTGAAAATGAAAAAAACTCATTAAATTATTAACTATCTTTTATTATGAAAGTATTTTTTTATTATAACCACTTTCGTTAAGATTAATAATTTTGGTTTAATTACTCAAAATTATGTTTAGTTTTAACGTAGGAGTTACAAATAATATATATTCGTAGTAAAAGCCACTTCTCCAAGTGGAATAGTTACTCGAGTATCCTTTACATATACTTTCTTTATATATAAGGGTCACAAGAGGTTTTCCAATTTAAGTCGTTAGCCTGTTAGTCAGCGACATGCCTGAAATTAACTTCATGTGGAACTCCAATTATTTTAGGTTAGACCATATGATTGTTCCACAAAAATATCTTGAAAATAGAACTTACTTTGAAATCATTCTTCTCCAAACTATCACAGATAAGTTTATTAGCGTTGCATAGCGCTCTGATATTGTCAAGCATTTCTAAACGATGTTTACCGTCTGCGTATTCACATAGCTTGTTCGTGTCTGTAACAATAGTAACAGTGTAGTTATCAGTATGATCAGTAGAATTCTGATGTTTGACTGTCGTAGGTCTTCTTTGACGATTCCATTCCTTATTCCTGAAGGTTATGTCCATGCCCTTGACAACTTTATGTGTTATTCTCCTCGGAGTGATCGCGATGGCAATTCTGGTGAAGGTAGCTTTTTGGCCACACCATGCGTAGGTGACCGATCGCGAGGTCTCTTTCCTAACGTAACTAGCATTTCCAGCTTGTCGAGGTGGTCTGCTTGTCGGTGAGTGATGTGACCAAAAAATCTGAGGGTCCTCTGGTAGACGGTCGGTAAGAGGGTCGGCTGTGATAGTACCACGGCAGTCGATAATAACTAATTGACTGGTAATAATTGATTGGTATCATCACCATAATTATATTCTAATCTTAATTCTCGTGATAGTGATTTCTTATATGTTTTAGATAGAGATTTGTTTGGGCGACATTACGGAAGTGATGCTTAGTACATAAATGAATGACATCACGACTGAGAACTACCCTATAGTAACTTTAAATACGATAATTTAAAAGAGAGAATAACTCACTTTGAACGATTTCAGGTGTAAGTTGGGTAATTGTGTTGATTGCACTCTCAGCTGCAATGTAGTCAGGATTTGCGGAGTCTGAAATATATATAAGATGAAATTTAAAGCCACTAGGTGATCTATAATGTGTCTTCGCCGAAGTACCGACAAGTTTTTAAAGTTTACATTTTAATTTTGAAGTGAATTTTTTTTAGAATCGTTGTGATTTGAAACTCATCAACGAAAATGCGCTAAGGATTTTACTTCGTAACTTGTATAGGACCTCAAGGTACATGCGAAGTAAGATGTCCAAATATAGGCTACAGTGATTACTCAACCAATTTTTGAAAAAGCCTAAGTCCTAATACCCTTATGCTCAGAAATACTTTATTAATAATTATTAAGTTTCACTTCTGCCGTGTGAATATTGCACACTAACAATTAAGGAAACTGGCCTCAGAAATTCGATTTTTGAAAATTATCTCGGCCTCACTCTAAGAGAAGAGCAGTGCCCAGCGTTGGAACAGCCGAGGGTTGACGATGAAAATAACCAAAATGGGAACATACCTGAGGTAGCTCTTACAAGAGCAGCTATTGCAGCGTTCAGCTCAGCCAGCTTCTGGGCAGAGCGATGTTGCAATTCTTTGTGCTCCGGAGAATCTTTGTTCACCTATGATAAAAAAATCAATGAAGAAATTTATAAACATATAAAAGTTAAAGTTCCTTATCCGCGGTTTTTCAGTATTGGCGGACAAAAGCGGCAAAAGAAATCTTTATTTGTGGTTGTCGGTACAATTAAACAATTTCGACGACCGACGTGGCGACGCGGTCACCATACCAGTCTTACACGCAGTGGGTCCCGGGTTCGATCCCCTGCCAGACAGACATCTGAATGATGAGTTTAGATTTCTGTTCAGGGTCTGGGTGTTTATGTATTCGTCTTTGTGTGTCTATGGCACCCACGACACAGGAAAATATTCTACTGTGGGGCTATGAGTGTAGAAAGCGTGTTTTTTTTTAATTTCCGCGCTACCTGCAAGCGCGTCAGCTTTCTGTGAGTACTGATGTTAATTCGCGCTTTCTATAAGAAACCGTGAATAATAAGGATTGACTGTATATACAATTAGTTCATGGTATTTACCCTCTACAGATCTGGTTTCGTTTTCAGTTATCAAGTAAACCACTCCTATGATAAGAATAGAACCTGCTACTTTTAAAACTTTTACTTTTAAGTGATTTTAACACTTTTATGATAGTCCTACCTTATTAGGAATTGTTAGAGCATCATTATTGGTTAACAGAAGTTTTTCAGCGTCGTCCATTTGTTTCTTTGCCACCGATGTTGTCTTGATAAATTTAAGTCCTAGCGATTCTCTGGGTTTTATTTCAGGTTTATAAGTCTTATCTACAAAAAAAATCAAAATAAATTAACTTTTCACTACACTTTTCACAACTATTCACCATTTGTCTAGTTCTTTGTATGGAACTGTAATTGTATAGAACTTAAGGTTCTAAGAAATCCTTTAATTTTAGTGTACACACATCTTCGGTCTTATACCTACTCAAACTTACCATTATCTGGTCGGCAAACATTTTTCAATTTCTCCAATACAGATTCCAACCGTTCTCGATCCTTTTCAAGGTTAGCTCCAAGAGTCTGATGATTTGGATGCTGGACGATGGGTTCCCACACAGAAGCAAGCTCTTGACTCTGATCGGAAACTTTATCGGCAGATGTGATCAAGGCCGAGCGACATTGAGTATCATTCATCGAAGGTGCCGTTATCTGAACGAAATCATTAGTTTTTATGATAAAAAATGGTCATCATAATCTTTTTTATTGGATACAAAATTTTATAATGTCGTATAATAGGTATGTGTGGTCACATACTTTTTTGCTTTGCTGATTTATTTATATTTTATGGCAGCATAAATACCTTCGTTTTGATTTAAAAGGTTTGAAAGTACATTAGTTCTACCAAATAACAACGATGTTAAGCCCTGCTGTGTTATGGTGTGAAGGATGTGGTAAGGGAGACATACTTATCCGAGGCGATGCAATTTAGTCCTCAGGGGAAGCAATGCATCTGTGGCTAACCTCAAGCAAGACTTGCCGACATGGCCACGTACCATCGGGTGGACATGCTTATGTGTTTCTTCCATATATAAAAAACTATATATGCGCTTATCATTACTTTAGTCTTATGAAAAGATAAATTTAAAAATTTTAGAAGAAGCCAGAATATTTATCCATCATATTATTTATTAGTGTGTCACCTGAGCAACAGATAATAGGGCCTGTGCGGAGTCAACAACTCTTGAGCCACAAGTGTCTAGCCTAGAACCACTTTCTCCACCAATTTCTTCAGCCAGCTCATAGACGCGGGATAGCATTTCGGAGGCTTTCTCACAGGCTGCCTTAGACAAGTCTAAAATCTATGAAAGTGGATTAGTTTCATAGCTAAAGTATTATTAATGACTTTGAAAGCATGTGTAAATTATATCCATATTATATTATTTATATTTATATTGACAAATGTGTATAAAAAGATATATTTATGTATACAAAGCCCGTGGCACTATCTCAAATCATGTAGAAGACATGCAAAGGTTATATTGAAATAAATTTACCTGATTCTCTCTTACAGAGCTAGCCCGAGGATTGAACACGTAATACAACTTTCCTGAAGTATTGGCAAACTTATTCGCAGCATTGCTTAGTTCCTAAAAATATAGAAAATACTTATTACTGAAGTCATCCATCCATCCATCCATCAGCCTTTTGAGGTCCACTGCTGGACATAGGCCTCCCCTAATCGGCGCCACTCCAACCGATCCTGAGCCTTCTGAATCCAACGGTTCCCCGGTTACTGAAGTAACTTCGATAAATTGTTTTTTTTTTTTCAAAATTGCTTCCACTTATTAAAGTTTTTAGAATAAAAGATTGAAAAAATGAAAGACTTTTAAATCGGATATTCTCAATCTGTCGTTGTTGAAATTAATAACAAAATCGGCTAAGTGTAATACGGATTGCGCAAGAAGGGTTCCGTACCATTAACTTAAAACATAAAAACATAAACGCTTTCTACACTCATAGCCCCACAGTAGGATTTTCTCCTGTGTCGTGGGTGCCATGGACACACAAAGACGAATACACTAACACCCAGACCCAGAACAGAAATCTTAACTCATCATTCAGATGTCTGTCTGGCCGGGGATCGAACCCGGGACCCACTGTGTGTCAGACCGGTATGGTGACCGCTCCGCCACGCGGGTCGTCAAAATTAACTACATTCTGTTTTTGGTATTTGTTATTACAGCACAACAGAAATAATGAATAGATGATATTCATTTCAACTATCTAGCTATCACGATTCTTGGGATATAGCCTGGTGACAGACAGGCGGATAGATGGACAGCGGAGTTTTTGTAATAGAGGCTCGTTTTTACTGAACCCAAAAAACACCTTATTCTGAGAAACGGTATGAGAATACCAATGTAATAACAGGTCCTGCCTTTAAAACAGGGATGTTATGGATATGAAATTTCGGATCTGGATACAGATTTAGTAATAATATTATACCGGTTTCGGATACAGTTACGTATATGTAATTATTTCGGATTATCCGTTAGTTCCGGATGGTTTCGGTTACGGATATTATGTTATTTTAAATGTAAAATACAAATAGGTAAAAATTTGGTTTTATTTCTATGTCATCATTTACCATTAAAATCAGTCACGTCAGTTATTATTATAGCTACCTAATAAATTTGTGTATCACTCACTAAAACTTAAACAAAACTTATCTCGAAACATATTCAAAATTATCCGAGAGTTTTGTATCGGATACGGTTACGGATAAATTTTTATTTCGGATACATTTTTATTTCGGATATCCAATAGTTTCGGTAAGGCTTATGGAGCTCTTAACATCCCTACTTTAAAACATCACCCACCTGAAATTCGTCTTCCTCCATACAATCGCAAATAATTTTGTTGAGTTTACACAATGCTTTCACGTTGTCCAACATTATTCGTCGTTGTTTCTCATCCGTGTATTCACACAGCTTGTTTGTATCTGAAATATAGTTTATCGCCATAATTTTTGATCTATAGAAGTTCATTTTTTTTTTATTTAAGCACCAAGATATGGAAGGATATACGGAAGGTGGTAGAACGAGAATAGTTCGACCGGGGTTTTTGCGTTTCGTTGAAAGGATGTCGTTGCTGGCTCACTATCATATGAGGCGACCATCTCAGTCCTCAGGAGTAGCAACGCATCTGTGATTGACTTAAGATAGAACCCCTGTTCCGTATAAAGTTGCTTACAGATGTCCGTGGGCAGTGGCCACTTACCATCAAGTGGTCTGCATTCTTGTTTGCTACTTCAATCTTATAAAAAAAAATGCATGAATAACGTGTATCCTTCGTGTTAATTCAGGCCATAAACTATCAAAATTCCATCCCAATCTAATAAGTAGAATTTGCGTCAAACAGTAACATAGAAGCATTTATAATATTAGTAAGATTATCATTTTCATTACTTTGTACAATCTCTGGTGTTATTTCTGAAATTGTAGTAATGGAATTTTCAGCTGTTTTGTAGTCCGGATTCGTTGGGTCTGAAACATAATTAAAATTATGATTATATTTGAGAATAATGTAAAAAACCGGCCAAGTGCGAGTCGGACTCGCGTACTAAGGGTTCCGTACCATTATTTGAAAAAAAAAAACGGCAAAAAACACGTTTGTTGATTGGGATCCCCCTTTAAATATTTATTTTGTTTTTATAGCGGCAACAAAAATACATCATTTGTAAAAATTTCAACTGTCTAGCTATCACGGTTCATGAGATGCAGCCTGTTGACAGACAGACGGACAGCTGACTACTTAGTAAAAGGGGCCCGTTTTTACCCTTTGGGTACGGAACTCTAAAAATTAAAGTATGAAGTTATATTTTAGACACATTTACCTATATATCATTTGGGTACGGAACTCTAAAAATTAGAATATGAAGTTATATTTTAGACACATTTACCTAAAGTAGCTTGCACAAGAGCTGCGATAGCAGCATTCAGTGCTGCAAGTTTTTGAGCAGAATCACGCTGCAATTCTTTGTGTTCTGACGAGGGTTTATTGCCATGTAAATTGTTTGCCTGTAAACAAGGAACATTGTTAAAAATTATTAAAACAAAAAACACGACTGCTTAGAAACGATTGATTGCCAACAGATTCAGTTGTTTTTAAGTTTTTGTTTATTTGTTTCTTTTTTTTGTTATGATATATTTAATTTTATGCTTTTTATGGGTTTTCGTAATTCTAAATAGTAACATATTTACTAGATTTCAATTGATATATCGTGATAATAAAAATAAGTCGTCCCTTCCCTCCCATTCTCCCCTATTTACAGGCGTCATTTCTTAAAATTTTAAATAGGTATGACATTTCGCAAACTGAGAAGATTCCAATGATATGTCGTACAGCCGTCAAGACGTTTGAACTGTAGCGCGTGACAAAGAAATGGACATCCATACAATCAAACATACATACGCTCGAAAAACACTACCTTCCTTCTGACGCAGTCGGGTAAAATAGAATCAAAAGGATTTCCACATGTCCACGTTTAAATTTATTTATGTATTTCTTAAATTGTTTTAATTTCGTTTATTTACCTTATTTGATAGTGCAACGCTGTCGTTACTGTCTTGTAGAAGTTTTTCAGCATCGGCTAATTTCTTTTTAGCTGCTGTGGTCGTCATTATAAACTTGAGACGTTCATTATCATTTGCTTTTATGTCAACTTTGGAGGCATTAATTTCATCTGTAAAGAAAATAATTTTATAAGCACAGTTTTTTTTATCTGATTGAAATAGCAAACGAGCATGCAGTCCACCTGATGGTAAGTAGTTATCGTCGCCCATGGACATTTGTAAGCAACTTCATATAGAACAAGGGTTCTATCTAAAGTCGATCACAGATGCGTTGCTACTCCCGAGGGCTGAGATGGTCGTCTCATATATAAGTGTGCCGGCAACCACACCCTTCCACCGAAATGCAAAAATTGCTTCACACTAGAAAAAGGAGTAGCGGTGATACATCCTGATACCTCCCCGGGCGAACTACGCTGGTTCTACCACCCGGCAAATATTTTGTAGTAACATTCAAACAATAATTTATAAATTCCGGGTAAAATATAATGAACTAGTTTACATGGATTTTTATTTTAGTATGGAAGTAGCAAACGAGCATGCAGCACACCTAATGATAAGTGGCTGCTGCCGCCCATGGGCATCTGTAATCAACCCTAGATTATATCAAAGTCTCACCTAAGGTTAGCCACAGATGCGTTGGTACCCCTGAGGACTAAGATGGAATGCCTTAGAAAAGTATGCCTCCCTTACCACACCCTTCAGACCAGAACACAACAGCGCATAACACTGCTGTTATTAGGCAGAAATAGGTGTGGTGGCGGTGCTTCCGGAGTCAACGACAAAGAGTTCTACCACCTTCAAAACATGTTTAAATGTTTAAATCATAGATATTTATGATGTAGAACGAAGTGTAATTCAACCGAGGTGGTACCATCGCCTCTACTTGTAGCGTGAACTAATTCTTGCATGTTGGTGGAAAGGTGAGTTTGTCGGCTCAACTTTATATGAGGCGACTGTCTTGATTATTAGGAGTAGCAACGCATCTGTGATTAAAACCATCTACGTCAAATAGAATCCCAGTTCTATATAAAAAACTAGCGTGCCACGTGGTTCCACCTGCTACTACATAAAAAAAAACAAACAAAGCGTGATGTTATATAGCCTATAGGGAAACAATTTTGAAGTACATGATTTTTGCTTAAGTTGAACCATTTACACAGCGCTCGCAAGGAAAGCTCTCAAAAAAGTTGAATATATGCTCTCAAAAAAGGTTTTTGCAATATTTTTCATTGCTGCTCCAATCTTATTAGTCAGAGCATAATGCTATATAGCCTATAACCTTTCTCGATAAATTGAGTATTCATAACAAAAATTTGAACCAGTAGTTCCTGAGATTAGCGCGTTCAACCAACCAAACAAACTCTTCAGCTTTATAATATTAAGTATAGATTAGTATAGATATCACTGCATTATTTCCGCTCACTATCGACAGTACTTACCATTGTCAACCTTGCATGCATTTCTTAGCTTTTCTAGCATTGCTTCAAGTAACTCGCGATCCTTC
>MOOZ01000573.1:25130-46483 GCA_002930495.1 Cecropterus lyciades | reverse complement strand
GAATTTATTTTATTTGTTTTTATTAACGTCATTTTATTTATTAAGTATATTAAGTTCAATATCCGTGTTTTTATGGCGGTCATTTTGGATTTAAATTTTTCTTTGTGGTGTATTGTATTCTACCAATTAAGCCTTTTCACTGGATATCCATATAAATAGGGTGGATTGTACAAAAATATGGAATCCGTCATTTTCTTACAGCGGCAATTTTGGATTATTTGAACAATATTGATTAATTATTTATATTTGCATTGTTATCAGAACTAGAGGTTTCTTCTTAGTTTCAGCTGAATAGGACATTAAGAAGTGGGTTAAATACAACTTGCTAAATTTGACCATTTGACCAAATACAAACATTTGAGGTTAATAAAAAGTTTTTAATAATAAAGTTAAAAGCGGACTTTATTTATTTAAAAGCGTGATCTTGGTCACTCGCAATGGGCTACTTAGGGAGGGGTTATGCATAATTTAGGGAGGGCAGTTGCCTTCCTCGTCCCCTTGGTCAATTGCAGCCGTGAAACAATACCTGAGCAGCCAAGAGTAGGGTCTGTGCAGCGTTAACGACATTCGTTCCTGAGGAGTCCAGCTTCGCGCCGTCCTCTCCACCGACGGCTTCAGTGAGCTGGTACACCTTGGACAGCATTTCTGACGCCTTTTCACATGCGGATCTTGATAGGTCTAAAATCTGTATAAGAAATATTATCCATATATATTAAATATGAAAGTTCCACATGTCTGAACATCCCTTATATTATTAAAAAAAAAGATACTTTAGAGGGCTGAGAATTTCTATAATATTTCGATTTTTTGTCTGTCTGTTTGTTCGTGTGTTTGAAATCGCCTGAAAATATATTTATGGTCCATAAACCACTAACATAAGTTATTTTATTTATTTATGTTACATTTTAATTTATGTTATATTATTGTTATAATATTGTTACATTTTTTTTCATATATTTTTGTAATAGTCTTACAGCTATCATTTGATACCCATATTGTTATAATAATAAAAATATCATTCATCAGTTTTTTCAGTTTATCGGTGTCATATTTAAAAATGATATAGCTGATTCCAATGATACTTAAATCTGATAAAAAATATACCTGATTTTCATTGTCAGGATTTGTTCGAGGGTTGAAAAAGTAACACAACTTCCCGGAGGGGTTCGCGAAGTTTGCTGCAGCGTCGTTCATATCCTGAAATTAGATAATACTTATAATAATTATTATATTATTGGAATAGAAAACGAGCTGTCCACTTGGGATTAGGTGGCCTCTACCACCCGTGGACATATGTAATCAACCCCAGATAAAATTGGCCTTACCGATATTGATCACAGATGCGTTACTGAGGACTAAGTTTGAATCCTGGGTGTAAAGTAACTGAGGGGTGAAAAGTGTTGTACTTTTGGGAAAAAAAAACACACGAAGATATTGCTTTCTGAATAGTAACTAAAAAGTATTTTACGTTAGTTTTTGAACGAATTTTATTTTTTTATGTTGGCATCATTATGTTTTGACAGTTCAGTTCTCTATTCGGAGTCGAACCGCAAAGGGTACATGCTACTTTAGATTCTTTTTGACGACCCGCGTGGCGGAGCGGTCACTATACCAGTCTGACACGCAGTGGGTTCGATCCCCGGCCAGACAGACATCTGAATAATAAGTTCAGAGTTTCTGTTCTTATTGATTCCTTTTCGTATTCGTCTTTGTGTGTCTATGAGTGTAGAAAGCGTTTTTGTTTCAGTTGGTGGTCAAAATTTAATACGTGTAAAATCAAATGCGATTTGATTAAAAAAAAGTTACAGAGAGCAGTGGAGGCATTTAGAAAAGACCTTTGACCAGCAGTGAGCAAACGCAGTAATAAGAGAAAGAACATGTGTAGGATTATTATTGTACAAAGCGTACTTTCTGACGCGCCCTATAAATTTACAAGGATAAATCCTTATGGACCCTTATCGACCGGGGAAGTAAAAAGGGTATGTCGGACTCTTACCGATTACAACTCCGCGGCGTTCCTCTACACGTTCTTTGCTAGGTCACGAGAAGCATTACATTCGTGGCCCGACAACGTTAGCTGGCGCTATTGTTAACGCGAGCCTCGTCTCGAGAGAGCTCCTCTCGTCGGTGTACCGTATGAGATGTGCGTGCTAAACGCACACATGCTGTCTCCAGCCTTAAAAATCTGAATTGGTAGCCTATAAATTTACCTTGACGTTACTCTTTTCAGCGCAATCACAAATATCGCGGATCGCTTTGCAAAGCGCTGGTATTTCTTCCAACATATCTTTCCTGGTCTTTTTATTTTCGAACTTTGCGAGTGTCTTAGTATCTGAAATAGTTTTTATATTTCTTTTTATAAGATTGAAGTAGTAATCAAACATTTCATCTGATGGTAAGTGGCTTATGTACATCTGTCGGCAACTTTATATAGAGCTAGATTTCTATTAGAAGTCGACCATAGATGCGTTGCTACTCCCAATGACCAAGATGATCGGCTCATATACACGTGAGCCAACAACCACGTATTTCCGCTGAAACACGAACTGCTTTACACTACAAAAAGGTGTAGCGTTGGTGTCTCTCCGATCGAAAGTGGTAAATGAGCGTGAAATCCACATGTTGTGATCAACCCCAGATAAGTTTATTCTTACTTGTAGTCGACCACAGATGTGTTAACACTGCTGTTATTAGGCAGAAAATGGTGTCCGAACTGAAAATTTCATCAAATCCAGTGACTTGCTTGAAACAACTAATAACGTTGTCTATCGTCTAGCGAGTTGAAAAGTGTCAATTCGTGCAAGAAAATGACAAAGTCTTTAAGAAACTCCTTAACATACGAACATGATATCGTTACTTCCACAAAATGCTAATTTCGCATTAAGTCCCTTCTTTACCCTGCGACATCCTGATAAAACGTGATCAAGTACTTAATTCGGAATAGATTAGTTTACCTTTTACGATTTCTGGAGTTAACTTGTTAATGACATCCATCGCTAATGTTGCAGTGTCGTAATCTGGAATATCTCCTCCTACAAAATAAAGATTTTTTACATAGCTAACTTAAAAATAATACACACATTTTTTGCAACATTTGTTATAGTAAAACCTTCCAAGTGCGAGTCGGATTCGCGCATGATGGGTTCCGTATCATTATCTATAAAAAAACGGCAAAAAATCACGTTTGTTGTATGAGAGCCCCCCTTAAATATTTATTATATTTGAGTATAATTATTAATTTTATAAGTAACTAAATATTCTGTAAACATTTCAAGCACATGCATTCGTAAATGTTGCCTTTATTAATATCGAGCAAAAAACATTTGTTGTATATTGCCTTCCTTAAATATTTATTTTATTTTATTTCTAGTTTTTAACAAAACATCAGGCAACAGAAAAACATAATTTGTGAAAATTTCAACGCTTTATGTTTACGGTTCATGAGATGCAGCCTGGTGACAGACACACGGACGGACACACAGACGGGCAGGTTGACAAGCAGAGTCTTAGTAATAGGAGTGCCCTATTACTAAGACTCCGCAGTCTGTTTTTACCCTTTAGGTTAGGCGCGTGCGAATATCGTTCGAATCGAATCCAATCGAATATTAATATTCGATTCGAAATTCGAATCAAATAATTCAAATTTTCGAATTATTCGAAATTGGACGTATAATTCGAAAAAGTCGAATTATTCGAAAAATTTCAAATAGATCAAAAAATTTCGAATGATTCGGAAAATATAGAATAATTTGTACAATTCGCGGATTATTGAAATATCACTAGGTTTTCCATTGTTTCCAATTTTAATATTACTTGTCAATCAATCTCGTTCACAGGTTGAATTAGTGAATAGAATATCTACGCGTGAGTATATTCACAGGTTGAATCAGTGAAATTCCACAGATTCATTTTCAGAGAGAAAACACTCAAAAATTTGGGAGTAATTAAATAATTCGCGACAAATTAAAAGAAAACTTATTATTATTTAGAAATTATTCGAACTTTGTTATTATTCGATTTTGATTCGATTGTTATTATTGATTTGATTTTGATTCGATCGAGTTTGAATCGAATAATAATATCATTATTAATTAATTATTTTATACGATATAATAAATTTAAACCTAATATAATTAAATAAAAGCTTTTCAATGGGACTTGTTATATTGAAGGACTTAGAATGACGTTACTTACTGGAAGTAGCGTGCAGCAAGGTAGCCGTTGCCGCATTCAGTTGACCTATTTTCTGTGACAAAATTTGTTGAAGTTTTCCCTTTTCACCACCACTGTCCTTCATTGGCTAAAAAAAAATCATCATCAAGAATTAAATCATATAGTTACAATAATCTTATAGTTAAATAGTCAGATGGTAGAACAAGTGTAGTTCAACCGGGGAGAGGAACCGTCACACCTATATCTGAGTAGCGTGAAGTAGCGTTTTGCGTTTTGTTGGAAGCGTGTGGATGCCGGCTCACTTATATAAGAAAGCGACCATCTCGGTCCTTGGGTACTCCCAAGGCAACGCATCTGTGATCGACTTTAGATAGAACCCCTGTTCTATATAAAGTTGCTTACAGATGTAACGGACTGCTCTTTCGCATTTTCTGATAAAAAAGCATAAACAAGAATTAGTAACATTAGGAAGAATTTCATCGATTCAAGAATCATTGTTTATGTTTTTGCTCATTTGTCGAGTTTTCAATGTCTGGGCGGAAACGTAAACAATGATTGTTTTGAGAAAACGTAATGAACTCATACTAAGGAGGCCGGAGGATTTTTTCTGGCAATGTACTAGTGTATATAATATATAATTGCGATTCAAAAAATACTACTCTCCAAATGTATGGCAGTTAGACAGACGAACTTACGTAAACAATGAGTAATAAATAACGCTTTCTACACTTATAGCCCCACAGTAGGATTTTCTCCTATGTGGTGACACACAAAGACGAATACACAAACACCCAGACCCAGAACAAGAATCTAATCTCATCATTCAGATGTCTGTCTGGCCGGCCATTGAACCCGGGACCGACTGCGTGTCAGTGCAGTATGGTGACTGCTCCACCATGTGGGTCATCAATAATAACATTTTACAAGGAATTCTAGAAAAAAAGGTGGCGCGCTCGATGAAAAAGTTTTGTTTTGGACTATTATTGAATGCCTTCGTGCACTTTAACATGTGTATTATTCGATTTACGCCATAAATAAAATAATCAGTTTTAGGAAATATTTCCAAGAAAGAGAGTTCAGAATTGCCTCGTCTTACATTACCCCGACTTACGCGAATTCGGAGTACGCGATTTTAAATTTAAAAATTGTTGAAAATATAGACTCAACGATGCTTTTCCTTGGAGTCTTGTTTTTCGTTGGAGCTTTCTCCTTAAAACCAAGGAATAAAGAAATGATGGGGTTTTTTTTTTGCGGAAAAAGCTTTGGGTCGTCAAACTAGTTCATTAGATTTTATGAAGCTTTATGATATTCGTAAAATTTAAATTTTAATAAACATTTTTTGTCCTAATTCTATTTATTTAACTTCCGGCCCAATTAAAATGATTTATAAGTGAAATTACACCCCGACTTACACGAATTCGACTTACACGGCTATTACAGGGTATTACTGTATTTAGCGTTTTTTATACATTATAGTTTTGTTATTTGATCTTTGAATCTTTCTTTTTAGGATGTATTCCACCTTCTTTCACTATCATGTGTTCCCGAACTTACTTCGCATTTCAGATCTGTGTTATTTTCATTTAGTTCTCTTTCCATATCGTCTATACTTTGCTTAGCGGCTGACACGCTTGTGAGAAATTGTAAGCGTTTTCTTTTATTCACGATATTCGCTGCTTCGTTGGACAATCCATGGTTATCTACACCTGTAAAATAACACATTTGTTAAAAATTGTTGTTTTTTTAATGATATTAGTACTTGTATTTTGCTTTTCAGTCTATTATTTTAATTATTCAACTTAATGCTCTTAAGTTAGCGTCAAAATAGTAACATAAAAGTGTTATAATATATTTTTGTGGCTAGTATTGATTAGCTTTATTCGATATCTATATTGTTCTAATTAATAAAAAAAACATTTTTCGATTTTCAGTTACAATTTTTATTAACACGCTTTTATAAGCTTGGGTTGTATGTATGTATGTAACAGAATTTTTGAACGCGATTTTACCCACATCGGATTAAGTTGAAACTTTTCATGCTTATCAAGGACCGATGAAACTACAATATTCTATATATATCTCTTTATATATTCACCCTTATAAGGGTTAAATAGGGGGTGAAAGTTTGTATGAAAGTTACCATATTTTGACGCAAGCTCTATGTAACTTAGTATTTGGATTTGCGGTTTAATATAATAGAACACATATTTCATCGTTTCTGGAATATCATCCCCTAAAGTGGTGAAAAACGGGTTGCAAGTTTGTTTGCAACTCCGCCAATTCTGATGCCAGCTGAATGTGACTTAGTATTTGGGTTTTTGACCAGAGAAGCTGTTTTCACATATGATGCGCTAAAAAACAATTTTCGCTACTATAAAATTATTACCACTTCAGCTTGCTAATTTTGAGAGCAATGTCGGTAAGCTTAGTTCGTCTACGGATTTCATCGTTGCGAATCATGTCTTGTAGAGAAATTCTAAGCATAGCCCTCTCCATAGCACGCTGAGCGACTAGTGAATTTCATGCTCGTTTGCAATTGCAATCTGATAAAAAAAGGTAAATACACTAACTATTTAATGATGCGTTAGCTTTACTAAGTCTCTCCAAAGCATTCTTTAAATCTGTGTTATGATCATCCAATTCCTTGCCATGGTGTTGATACTTCTCTTCCTCCACTAGTGGTTTCCAGGCTTGAGCCAGGAGATTGACTGATGTGGACATATTCTCTGTGGCTGCTGCAAGGGCGCTTTGGCAATGTCGCTCTTGGATAGTTGGCGCTACCAGCTGAAGAATTAAATGGGAAATCATATTGACGCTCCTTAAATTCTAAATTCTAAGGGGTGTGTGAATATCGTTTGAATCGAATCGAATAATTTCTATTTCGACGAATGATTCGAAAAATATCCAATAATTCTAAAAATACGAAAACATTGAAAAAACATCGAATAATTTGAATAATTCTATTAATTCCCGTATTATTGAAATAAAACTGGATTTTCTAATGATCCCAATTTAAATTATAATAACTGGTCAACCAGTGGAATTCTCGATCACTGGTAATTTTTACTTAACTTTGTAGAATATACTACGCGCATACGCGTGCGAATATTCACTCGTTTAATCAATAAAATTCCACTGATTCATTTTAAAAGAGAGAACCTTCGAAAATTTACGAATAATAAAATAATTTGCGACTAATCGTAAAAAAATCGAACGACTCGATTTTTTTAATTATTCGAAAGTATGCGAATTTTTTTAATTTTTGGAACTTTGAATAATTTTAAAATTCGAATTATTAGAAATTATTCGAATTTTTGGAATTTTTTTTGAAGTATTCGGGAACTTCGAATAGTCCGTAAGTTTAAATTATTCGCACGCCCCTATTCAGAATATCACACGGTATTTGCCTTGAATGTATAAGACATAACACACTCGGATTCAGAACAGGAATATATGTTGATCATTTAAAAATATTATTAGTTTATTTGCAAGGGGCTAGCACGTATATGGGTCGGCGAAGAGATACTACACCACACCACACGATAGTACACCACACCACACGATAGTACACCACGCCACACGATAGTACACCACGCTACATTTATCTCTAGCGTGAAGCAGTTCTTGCGTTTCAGTGGAAGGATGTGGTTACCAGCTCACTTTTATATGAAGCGACCATCTTAACCCTCGGCATTAGCAACGTAGTTTTGATTGATTTCAGATAGAACTTTTAGTTCTATATGAAGATGTCCATCGACGGCTGTGACCACTTACCATCAGGAAGACTGCATGTTCGTTTGCTTTTGTCATTGAACACGATTCTTCTGCGCATTAGACTGATATGGGAACTATTTTGCTACGCGGGTCACGGAATTCCTTTAACACCTTACCTAAAGGCCACGAAATACTTGTTTCAAGTGTTTTTAGCTTTGCGCTGCATGCGGAGAGCCTAACAACAATTGGTCAATAAAAGTTGAGGGATAAAAACAAAAGCCTGTGTCCCTTCTTTTAAGATCACTAAATTTCGCTACAATTTGCCGAAATTTGCTCAAGGCTGACGCCTGCAGCGCCTAGCGAATGAATGCGAATGTTCTCCTACAATACCCACGGGTAAAAGAGTGGTATTATCCGGAGATCGACTTCGTCCCTTCGTAGTTTGCCGCCGCACCACACCTTTATCTACTTTGTAGGCATTGCCACCTCACCTTTATTTACTTTACTAGCTGTTCCCTGCGGTTGCACTCGCTACTGCATTAATATAAAAGAAAAAAATAAACCAACCAACATAGCCTGATGTAATATGGTACAAAGAAAGCTTTATAATATTAATTTATATAAATATAATTAATGATACAGCGCCAACAATCATATTTACCCGCGCCTATAGATATTTCACATCAAAAAAGAATACCTGGCTACACGCAATCAAATTCTGTGCAGCATCAGCGGTTTTGACGCCAGCAGCATCTAACACTTGAGCGCGACGGTCATTGCCAGCCGCGTTGACCAAATCTTTCACTTTCATCATCAGTAGACTCATCTTGCCATCCGCGTCCTTGGTCAAATCTAAGATCTGGTGGAGCAATGTTATGGTTTTTAGATGTGAGCTGATTGCCAGGTCTTGCAATGGGTATGGTTCGACTGGGAACGTTTCGGTTTAAGGGTATGGTTGCCGGCTCTTTCATATGATGCGACCATCTTAGTCCTTGAGAGTTGCAACGCATCTGTGACTGACTTTAGGTCGAACCTTCACAAGGTGGTAGAACCAGTGTATTTTGACCGGGGAGGTACCACCGCAACACCTATTTCTAGCGTGAAGCAATTCTTGCGTGAGGTGGAAGGATGTGGTTACCGGCACACTTATATATGCGGCAAATATCTTAGACCTCGAGAGTAGCGACGCATCTGTGATCGACTTCAGATAGGATCCCTGTTTTATATAAAGTTGCTTACAGATGTTCATAGGGGGTAGTGACCACTTACCATCAGGTGGACTTAATGCTTGTTCGCTACTTTAATCTGATAAAAGTATGACTTTCATATAAAGTTGTTATATAGGTACATATATGACTTACCTCAGTTTCTTTGTCGGGGTTCAATCCACATCCGGGTTTCCCTTCTTTGCTTTTTGGATTAAATAAATAAATAAGTTTTCCTGAAGTTTTGGCATAGTTGTTTGCAGCATTTTTTATATTCTGAAATAAAATATAAAAAGTGAAATTAAAAAACATATAGATAATAAAAATATTCAAAAGACTATACACTCGATTACGCTAGAAGGCGATTGGTGTTTTTCAAGTATTTATCTATGTATGTAAGTGTGTTAGTATGCAGTCCACCTGATGATAAGTGGCCACTGCCATATCTGTAATCAACCTCAGATAAAGTCGTCGTCGTATCTAAGGTTGGCCACTGATGCTTTGCTATCCCTGACGATTAAATTGGAACGCCTGGAATAAGTATATCTCCCTTCAGACCAGAAAACAGCAATTACACATTGCACTGCTGTTATTTGGCAGAAATAGAGGCTATGGTGCTTCCGGAGGCGAACCATAAAGAGTTATACCACCTTTAAAATATTATTATTATTAAATCAATAAATAAATAATGCTTTTTACATTGACAGCCCCATACTAGGATTTTCTCTTGTGTCGTGGATGCTATGAACACACAAATACGAATACACAAACACCCAGACGCAGAACAGAAATCTAAATTTATCATTCAGATGTCTGTATAGCCGGATCGAACCCGGAACCTAATTTGTGTAAGACCGGTATGGTGACCGCTCCACCACGCGGGTCGTATGTGGGAAGAAATAGTGATTAAATTACAGTAAATAAAGATTGAATACTTACTGAATCTGCGTTAGTTCCAGCTACAGAGCAAAGATTGTTTAAACTTTCACACAAATCTCGTAACTTATTCATCAAATCTGCTCTATCTTTATCATCCTTAGTACTGCTTAGAGCTTTGGCGTCTGAAATGAAATAAGTAATTAGTATTTATATTCGATTAGCTGTACCCTGCGGCTTCACCCGCTACTACATAAGAAAAAAATAAACAAAGAAACCAAGCATGATGTTATATAGCCTATAGCCTTTCTCAATAAATGGACTATTAAACACAAAAATATTTTTTTAATTCCAACAAGTACTTCCTGAGATTGGCGCGTCAACCAAACATACAAACTCTTCATTTAAACTCTCTTTTTAATATTGGTATAGATAAATGGTATATTGTGCGATGTTATTTTGATTTTCATCCGACTGCGTCAGTAGGAGGGAAATGTTTTTCGAGCGTATGTACGTGTGTCCATTTTTTAGCACGCGCTACAGCCTAAACGACTTGACGGATTTTAACATATGAAAGCGTCTCAGTTGTCGAAGTAACACAGGCTATATAATTTTAAATACGGCGCTTGCGAACTGAATGTAAAGGGGGAAGGGACGATGTTTTTTATTATCATAACAATGGGTATCAAATGAAAGCTACTAAATTGGTCTAATAAGCATTGTTCTTTTAATTATATCTTTACATGTGCCCTAGGGGCGTTCTTTTTTATGAAATGAAATGAGATGTAATTTTTTTTTATTACTCTACCATCGCCCATCGATCTTAACTAATAAGATACTGCGACAAGAAGCGCATCGGGTTTTCTTTGTAATGTTCTTTTTCCATTTTTTATACCATGTTGTTTTTGTCATGGAGGATAAAAGTTGTAACAATATCCTGCCCTACATTTGACTAACAGGAGGCTTGTTTGTCGATGGAGGTAATACTAACCTTTGATTAAGGACGGCGTGTGTTCATTGATAGTTGTCATAGAATTTATTGCTGTTTCGTAGTCCATGTTCTTGGGATCTGTAAAAAATATGATACAGTGAAACCTGATAGATTTGAATATCCATAACCACTTTTTAGAGTCCAAATGGGCTGAATTTTGGAATACACATTAAGTTCTGATAACAATTGAATTATTAAAAATCAATATTGTTATATCCAAACTGGTCGCCGCAACAAAATATCGGATTACCTATTTTCGTGCAACCAGGGTGGGTTATGAATATCAAACGAAATGACTTAATTAGTAGAATACAATTACATCTCGAAAAAAATGTCAAATCCAAAATGGCCGTCATCACAATTTACATATGTTTAACAACCCACTCAAGAATAAATGTGGAAATCACAGAACAAAATCAAAATAAATCTAATCTTGTGACAAGGTTTTATATGATTTAAAATTGTACAATGCAACAAAATGACGGGTTTGACTCTTACACGATTATTTTCTTTTCTGTGCATTGGTATTAAAGTTATTTTTAATATATCTCGGTTATTACAAATATCCAGGGCTCAAAAGATTAAAAAACATCAAACCTGCTCGAGCCGCTAAAAGCAGAGCGACAGCTGCATTCAATTTTCCGATCTTGTTAACAACAGAGACTTCGAGTTTTTTCGCAGTATCCTCACTTACTTCAGGGCCTGCGTAGGGCTGTGTATGAAATTTTCCCAAAATTAGTTAGTAATCTTACTGTGAGCCACTCCCACATTACATACACACATACTTAACAATATATTTTAATATATTTTGTTACTTTGGCAAAGGGGCTCTCTCGCCAGACTAGGTGAGCATACCCGTGCTCCGACAGTCTCTGTTTGGAACTTGTATATTTGCAGGATGCTGAGAAAACTCCGATAGCGTAATTCAGAATACTGGCGCCATCTCTTGATGAGTAACGGGAGTTTGCCACGCTACTAATATTTTACATGCGAAAGTTTGTGAGGATGTATGGAAACTACTTTATAGTCATATTTCGCTGAAATTTGGCGCACAAATAGTTTGTAAACTGGATTAACACATAAGATACTCATTACCGTGGTAAACGTGACCGACGCAATCGGAGTCGAGGGAATAGTCTCGTATGATAGAAATACTGAGCATACCTCATAGTCGAAACTCGGCCTTTAAATCGAGAATCCGCGGTTCAAATCCCAGGCCACACTACTTTAGAAGGCCACATTTTGAAATTGAAAAATTATGTGTGTATTTGAGGTTAATTTTCACTGTTTCACAGTAAAGGAACACACCTGAGAGTTTCTTAAAAAATACAAAGGTGCGTAAGGTTTACCAATTCGCGCTTGGCCAGCGCGGTGGTCTATGGACTAAAACTCTCTCATGCTGAGAGGAGGACCTGTGCCTAGCAGTAGCAATAGGACAATAATGAGTTGACGAGAAGATGAAAGAAATGCTTATTTTGTTGTATTGTAAAGGCGAAAGTTTGTGAGGATGGATGCATGTTTACTGTTTCACGCAGCAGCCACTGTTTTTTTTTTATAACTTATATGTAATTTTAATTTTTATGGACTTAAGGGTGTAGTAAGGGAGACTTACTTTTTTGAAGTGTTCCAACTTAGTTTTTAGGGGTGGCAACGAATCTGTTAGCAACCTAAGGTAAGACTTATGATGTGTGGGGTCGATTTAAGATGTCCATGAACAGCAGAGGTCACTTACCATTCGTTGGATTACATTCTCGTTTCCTACTTTCATATTATAAAAAAGAATGTTCTAAGAAGTTTCTGCAGATTGTCAATTCGCATTCGACCTAAGGCCACGGGGTTCTATAGAGAAGCTACGCAGATTCGTAGCACACTCTACGAGGCTACGATTAGCCCGCACACTTACACATTATATAATTTCAGTCTGTTTCTTATTAAACTTTCATTAGACCTTAATCTGATCTTACAGATCAGGGGATTTGGTTCTATCCCACTGCTGGGTAAGCGTTATCTGTCAGATTGAGTGGACTATGGACGTACACCTGTACCAAACTTGTACTAAGATTACCTTATTTAAGCATAAGTTTGAACACAATGCTAGCCATAACCTATGACAGCCTGTGACCAAGGATTGTAGCAAAAGTGGTAACGAGCAAATTCATTAAAGATCCGTGAATTACATCAGCTATTCACATCCACAGACAATTATTTTTACAAGTATAATTCGAACGCGGAGATGGTACCTCCCCGTTCGCATTCTTGCGATTCGGTGGACAGGTGTGGTTGCCGGATCAGCTTAGTCCTGGAGAGTAACAACGCATCTGTGATTGACTGCAAATGAAACTTCTGTTCTATATGACGTGGCTTACAGTTGTCCTTGGGTGGCTGTGACCACTTACAATTAAGTGGCTGTGATAACTTACAATCACGCTCCTTTATCGTTGTATTAAAAAAAAACATAATCCAATGATTTTTTTAATGCTACTATATTCATCGAAATAAAAGTGGCTATAAAAATATTATATCTATATTATATATCTTACATTATCCAGATCTTTGATTGCGTTCTTGACAGTATCACATCCAGAGGACGCTATTGTGAGGAAGGAAGCTCGACGTAATGTAGCCTCCATTCTCTCATCAGCAATGAAACTTTGACGGGAACGCTGTAATAAATGAAATGTCTTTTCTTGTATAGACCTATATTACAATATATTTTTCTTATTCTACCACCGGATCGGAACACGACCTCAATTGAGAAGATCCGGCAAGAAACTCAGCGGGTTTGTCTATATTCTTTGTATAATATATATATTTTTTCTTTTTTGTTAACAATTTCTTTTTTACATAGGAATAAAAGCTAGGTCTCCAGTATCTTGCCTTAAATTTGACTAAACATGAGGCTTTTTTGGCAAGATACGCTACATTTTGTGAGACGTTCCTTTAATAGCACTACTCCAGGGATACTTCCGAGGGATTCCAACTTAGTCCTCAGGGGTAGCAACGCATCGGTGGCTAACTTCAAGTATGCTACGGATGCTGTCTGAGTTTGATTACAGATGTCCATAGGCGGCAGTGGCTTACCATCAGGTGGAATGCATGCTCGTTTGCTACTGCCATATATAAATCCCACTGTTCACGTGGATGTCGTAGGAATATTCAGGAAACGGGCAGCGTCTTCCAATGTAACATCACTGTTTTTTTTTTTATCTTTGTTACAAAAGCGCATAACACTGCTGTTATTAGGCAGATATAGATGTGGCGGTGGTGCTTCCGGAGTCGAACCACAAAGCGTTATACCTCCAAACCGGCGTATTGATGACCACTGTGGTCCTCAATACGCCTGGCGCAGTGACTATTGACGAAAAACCCTATTATTAGGAGTAGTAAATTACGATAACTGCTGCAGTAGGCGCCAACAAAAACCCAGATTTATGTTAAACTAAATTTAATTAAGTGTACAGAAATATGAACTAGAATTAAAATTATTTCCTATCGATGTTTCACAATCACTACTTTGCAGATTGGCAGTGATTAGTACTTTGCAATGGTTGCTTTTACGAAATTAACGTTTTGGTCGCTTAGAGGAAATATAATAAACTGGTACTACCGGCACTGTTATGTACAAGAATGTTTTCTACTTACTCTTAAAAATTCACTGCGTTTTCTACTCTTGGGATCTAGGGCGTACATGATCTGCGTCGACAGCTCGGCTATCTTTTTTGCTGCATCTTCTGCTTTTTGCAAATTCGCCGGAGTCCCCTGGATTTTTTTAATATAAATAAGTATCAAATGAGCATACAGTCCACCTTATGGTAAGTGGTCACTGCCGTCGATGGGCCTCAGTAATCAACTCCACATAAGATGAGGGTCGTATCTGAGGTTGGCCACAGATGCGTTGCTACTTCTGAGGACTGTTGGAACGCCTCGGATAAGTATGCCTCCCTGACCACACAATTTAAACCAAAACACAACAGCGCTGGATACTGATGTTATTGGGCAGAAATAGGTAAAGCGGAGATGCTTTCGAAGTCAAACCACAAAGGGTTCTACCACTTTTAGATTTGTGTAACTTTAAATAGTAATCGTTATAACTCAGCCTCTTCATTGAGGGTCCGAGGTTTGAATCCCAAACAACACTGATTTTTCTAAAATTATGAGTGCATTAAAATTTATTATCACTGCTATTTGATAATGAAGGAAAATAATGTGAGGAACCTATGCCTGAGAGTTCTTTAAAAAAGTTCGCAAAGGCATGTAATGTCTACCAAGTTGCACTTGACAAGCGTTGTGGACTTTGGTCTAAATCTCTATCATTCTGAGAGTAAACTTGTGCCCGGCAGTAGGGTAATATTGGGTTGATGAGAGAGAGACTAGTCATAAAGAATGAACGCAAATAAACAAATATTTGTATACTCACAAGGTCGCTGCGCTTCGTAACCGAACCAAGAGAGTTTAAGTACTTGCATAGTTCGTCCAATTCATCGAGAAGCCTTTTTCTGTCTTCTTCTGTATTCTGCTGTTTTGCTAAATTCTCCACACCTGGAAATATTCGTAATGATCATTTCATTCATCTAAGAATTAAAATTCACTAGGTTATTCCCGCGGCTTCATCAGCGGTCACGTCTTCTACGTTAATGAGTATCTTATATGTTAAACTAATTCATAAACTATCTATGTGTCAAGTTTCAGCGAAATTCGACTTGTTGTTTTTGCGTGAAAGCGTAAAAAACACACATATGTATATCTTCATAAACTTTCGCATTTATCATATTGGTAAGATTTATTTATGAAATTTAGGTTTGAGATGTTTTAGTGGTATTTAAGTTTTCACTTATCGTAAAAAATGGTAACAGTTCCAAATGGGTCTTGTTACTTACAAACTCTCAGAGCTTACTATCTTCTTCCGAAGTTGGCTTTTACGACCTGTTGTCTTACGATCGTATAGTATGTCCGTTTAGTCAATGCATTGCTTACTACGAGTTTATTATGTTTTCTCAAAACGAAAATCGTTTTTATCGCAATGCAAAGTACATGCCAATATACTCGATAACTATAAGCAGTCCGGTTTTTATTTAAATATTAAAAATAGTTATTTGTTATTATCATTAGTTACGTTGATCATATCTCCTGATATGATTATAATTTTGGTGTTAGCATCCCATACAAATACTAAGGCCGACAGCCTTTGTATTTTTATGGTTAATTCTTACCTTCTACAATCGTGGGAAGTTCAAGAATAAAATCATCAGCAATCGTTCTGACATTATCGAGATTTTTTGGAGTTGGATCTGAAAGTAAAACTCAATTTTATCACTTGATAATGATATTCACTCGTCCCTGTAGTTCCAGGATCAGATTAGGGCTACGATATCCTCTACCTATCTATAAGAGGCGATTAAAAGGACGCTTTCGGGGTTGTGGACCGTAAGAGTCAAATCGACTCAAATCGTCCAGCCAAGCAATTCTGGAAAGGAAGGCGGTATGTGTGGTCGCATACCGTCGTAAAGACCAGACGGTGCGGTGGGCCCAGTCGCTCACATGGAATGAGCACGATGGGGCAACTCGCTTAGAGAACTCTGGTTGCGCTGCTTTTGAGGACGGCCACCAGGGAAGTTTTAGTGTGGTAAAAATCACACATAGTCCGGCGTTGCTCCCACGTCGGGTACCTTTCGAAGGTTACTCTGTCGATAACACACAAATGGCTAGACCATTTGTCCATTATGATACTTATTCTTCTTTTGCCCGGTATATTACTATTATAAAGCAGAGATGTTATGGAGCGTATCCGATATAAAAGTTTCAGTTAATTTCGGATATGTTTCAAAATATGATTTTTGGTTTTAGTATATAACATTTAAAATTGATTAAGAAACCCAAATTAAACGTAAAATGGGTAATCCATTTTAAGTTTAAAATTCCTTAAAAATATAATATCCGTAACCGAAACTAACGGATAATTCGAAATAATTAAATATCCGTAACCATATCTGGAACCGGTATAATATTATTACTACATCCGTATCCGTATCCAGATCCGAAATTTCATATCCATAAAATCCCTGCTGTAAAGTTGAATATTGCCCTTACCTGATAATAGCATTACGGCTTTGACAGATTGTGAGTTGACACGGTGGAGTTTTCGAGCGAAATCATCAAATACATGTGAGTGGGGTGCTTCGCTATTCTAAAAAATAAAAAAGTTGGTTTTCTGTAAAGTCGCTTTATGGACGATAATTTACGTATAAAGCATGATAATGACATCATAAGAGAAAAAATGATGAAAAATTGCACACTTTTATGAAATGAATCAAATTATTATCACTGCAACTGGGACGGATCAGCCGATGGAATGGAAGAGAGACAGATGCGTCACAACCCGAACACCGATCGTGCTTCTCTATCGAATGTTCCGTGCTCTCGCTCAGACGTTCGATTCAGGCGGAACGTGACAATGAACCATGCTTTTTCCTTTAACTCGCGTGCAGTTAGAGTAAATGTAAATATACCTCTTAAGCCGCGTTGATATTACAGATTCCTTTTTTAAACATTAACGGTAGATGTCGAAATTATTTTGACACTTCAAAAATCAATTATTTTGAATAGTTCCGACATATTTAACTGTAACATATCTTGATTCTCAATCTTTGATTGTAAGCAAGATATTAGAGAAATAACAAATCAGCCATCATCTTCTTAAGCTTCACTTAAATACATGGAATATGACAGACAAAAATATATTTATAAAATATATATTTGAAAACTTTCCTTAATATTAAACAAAGTAGCAAACGAGCATACATCCCTGATGGCAGGTGTCGTCTATGGATATCTATAATCAACCACTTATTTTCTTATGAGGCGATCTTAGTCCTCGGGAGTAGCATCTATGATCCACTTTAGATAGAACCCCTGTTATATATGATGTTGCTTACAGGTGTCAATGGGCGGCAGTTGCCACTTACGATCAGGTGTACTGCATACTCGTTTGCTATTTCAATCATATATAAAATGGTTATAACATTATAAATTTGTTTTTTATAATACATAAATCTAGAGGCTACCATTGGTTTTTGCTTCGTATTTCCCTTATTGATGACCATCATTTGCTGAACTGTCAGAATCTGTGTGCCTTGTTGCAGTTTTTGACCTGAAAGATTTAATTAATATTGATGTCAAATTTATGCCCCACTATATAACATGCCTGTATACTAGGTGGAAGAACCAGTGTAGTTCAACTCCGGAAGCACCACCGCCACACCTCATTCAGCCTCATATTAAGATGTGAATGATGTGATAAGGGAGATATACTTTCGAGGCGATCCAACTTAGTCCTCCGGAATACCGACACATCTGTTGCCAACCTAAGGCAAGACTCGGATCTTATCTGAGGTTGATTACAGATGTCCAGATTACAGATGGACGGCATTGATCACTTAGAATAGGGTAGGCATGCTTGTTTTCTACTTCAAAGTTATAAAAAAGAAATCTATAACTTGCCTTGGGCCAGGACGATCAATTTTTAGAGAGAAGAAAATACACGTAAATTCTGATTTAAACCTTACCTGGCTCGTAGGAAATAATTTTGCTGGGTCCTACAAAAGATTGTTCAACCACTTTTACAGATTGCTGCACTACGTTTTGTATAACGTTTCCTCTGTAACAAAAAATAAATAAATCATATATCACTAGTGTCTGATCGAAGCTTCGGCTTAGGTCACCCTCGGCCAAAAAACCACCTTCGGCAAAACTTTCCGCTTCGGGCAAAAAGAGCCAAACTTTTAACCGAAGACCGATCATTTAAATCGTCCTAGTTTGCAGTGGCATAGGCTATGTATTTTTTTTAATGGCGCATGTAAATAGGTAAATTACATGAAACAGAAGAATAAAGGAATACTTCGTAAAAATATTGAAAAGATGTTATAAAATATATAAATATCACAACGGTTCCTTAAGGAGCCGACCGCGCGTCTAAGCCGCGCGGCATAGTACCTCGCAGCAGTGCTTGCAGACCGTGATTATAAAATTACAGTAGGAAATACTGTATTTTGTACAAAATTACAGCAAATGACATTTGAAAGGTTATTGAAGGGGAATTTATGTCGAAAAGAAGTCATCTACTTTAACAACTTTCTCTGCAATTTAACGACCAAAAAATACAGTAGATTCCTACACTGTATTTTTACCATTACAGTATACCGTAAAATACAGAAGAACCACTGTAATTACAGTATATCTGGAAGCAGCTCCCAGCTCGATACAGTCGGTCGGCGGCGGGAGGCCGCTTCATCGCTCCCGACAACATAAATGCGCGCGTGATATTTGACCATTATTTTGTTGCATAGTTATTTTAAAACTATGATAACTACTAACATATTGGTTGAAATCAAATGCTGTCAAGGGCAAATTTTGTCCAAAATTAAGTGCCTGTAATAAATAACTTATTTATTGGATAAGGATTTGTATCATGTTTATTAAAGCACCTTCGCAAATAATGTATAACTGTAGGACTAATTTGAGTGAGTCAACCTTAAAAGCTAGACATATGTTCTCCCGGACTTATTTTTCGAACTTTTAAAGAAGAACAATTTCGTAATACATGACTTTTGTGTAACTTTCACCGTTTACGTAGCGTACGTAAGGAAAGCTCTCAAAAATAAAAATATTTTCCCGTTTTTGCAACATTTTCTTTAGCTGGCCCACTCTTATTAGTCATAGCGTGCCTATATATATAGTCCAAAGCCTTCCTCGATAAATTTACTATTCAACACAAAAATAATTCTTTGATTCGAACCAGTAGTTCCTGAGATTAGCGCGTTCAACCGAACAAACAAACTTACTACTAGTGCTTTATAATATTAGTATAGTTAACACTTTTATGTTACTACTTTGCACAAACCTCATAATAAGCGATATATTATTATAAAAACAAAAAAAAAACTAATAATTGCTGTGTTCTGGTCTAAGGGGTGTGATAAGGGAAATATAGATAGGCGTCCTTCAGGAGTGGCAACGCATCTATGGCAGACCTTAGCTAATTTGATTTTGTTTGGGGTTAACGATGTCCATGGGCAGCAGTGAGCACTTGCCATTAGGTGGACTGCATGCTTCCTACTTCAATCTTATAAAACTAATACTAATGAATACTCACTTGGACTTTTCCACGTTATCTTCGCAAATCATCTGGCCTTCCACATATGAAATGTTTGAAGGCCCTTCCCGTTGCTTCTTGATTATGTCGATGTAGCCTTCCAAAATATCGCGAATTCGGAAAGCCTCATTCGTTTTTACCGTGTACTCTTTGTCACTGTGATGAGAAAGAAAAAAAAATATAAGTAAAACGCGAACCATCTACATACACTCAAATAGAAAGAAAGAGACACAGATTAATTTGTTTGTTTATTCCGAACATAGCATGTTAGCTGATAAACCTTTTATTTCCTAGGGTGAAAATAAATAATATAACAGCGATAGGGTAATGTACTTTTAACTCCCAAGCAGCATCTATGCTGTCCATGGACATCTGTAAGCGTTTCATATTGAACAGGGTTCTGTCTGAAGTCGATCACAGATGCGTTCTACTCTTGAGGACTAAATGATCGCCTCATATATAAGTGAGCTGGCAACCACAGCCATTCACCGAAACGCAAGAATTGCTACACGCTAGAAATAGGTGTGGTGGTTGTACCTCCCCGATTGAATTACACTGGTTCTACAATCTGGAGTGAGCACAGTAAAGAGATGATCGATGGATAAATTAGTCATACTTGCGATTCCTCTGATAATGCTGCCTACTACATAACGACTCCTCAACTACTGCTAATACTGCTATTACTGCTATGCTACTGCTACAACTACTACTACTACTTTTTTATGAAGAAGCCTTACTTTTTTTCTAAAATCAAAGTAACCTAAATTAATAATTATAATATCAGCTATACAATAGTGAAAGTCCCGTCAAAATAAGTCCATCGGCCCATGTAGTCTTATTATGTATCCGTTAGCACCAAATGGCCAACATTTATGGTGTAGGCCTGCAGTAACCTTGCATTATCAGGATTGAGGAGTTGAAGGATAAATTTTTCGTCATAGTTTCTGCTTATCAATCTTATTATATGTCTGTAAGCACTAAATGGCTAACTCTTATCGTTAAGGCCAGCAGTACCCTGCATCGTCAGGTTTGAGGAGTTAATGGTAAATTTTCATTTTATATGTCTGCATAGTAATCTTACTGCATATATGGAAGCACTAACCTGTAGTCTCCAAAGTTGAGGGTGAACGTGGCGCTGCCCGCGTGGTAGCTCTGTACCTGCGTTATACGCCACAGTTGCAAAATCTCCTTTGTGTTCTCGTCAAGACGGAGGATTGATTTCGCGTTGATGCCTAGTAGACGAGGT